>JAINUV010000832.1:0-60775 GCA_020205505.1 Panax japonicus
GACCTGTTACATCTTGGGCCACAAAACATACTCCAACAACATTGTCATTGAGATCCCTACTCGCACAAGCATTCACAACTAAGCTAATTGGACCAGAGTCACTCCTAGATCCATGAGTTTTGATTTCGAACTGGATATTTTGCTCTTCTTTTCCTGAGATGAAGAACAAACACAAGAAAAACAGAATGATATCTAATCAGAAGTAATTGAAAGTATTACTTCAAACTTTCCTCTTAAAAATAATAAAAGAGACTGATTTCTAATCAGAAGGAATAGATAACATTATTTCAAAATTCAAATATTCCTCAAAAAAATAATAAAAGTGACATAATTTTTTTGTACTTTTATGTGGATATGATGCTTCACAGAATAGGCCATAAAGTAATTATGTGTTATACACTCTTCTTTATCAGTACGATTGAAGTATATAGAATTTTAGTCTAGATAAAAGCAAGCAGAATTTCAAATATTATAGTCTATAGTAACTTTTACTAATGAAAACGTAATTCACATGAAAAACTAAAATATCATACCCTGCAGTGCCAATTCCAACATCTTCTTCACTGTATCAACTGAAAAATCTTCCACAAGTGTGAGAAAATGCTTCCCAATTGCTTTCTCAACAGGAAGACCAGTTAATTCAGCAATTTTTGTATTCCACCCATTAACCAGCTCGTCTACATCAACGGCCAAGATTGGCACTGTAGCTGTTTCAATCAGTCGGACCATCTCACTTGTGACTGCTTCCAGTTCCTGAACCCCTTCAATTTTAAGGTCATTGAGTTTTGTATGGATCGCACTGGTGTTTGAAGTCATCGCTTTATCATCGCTGAAAGCGTTCCTCAGGATAAGCTGTAAGGAATGGATTGCATCCATCTCAAAGTCCTTCCAAGGTAAACTCCTCGTCTTTACAACTTCCAGGAAAGCTTTAAAAGATGACCTCGGGTGCATCTTCGTGCCATCATCCTTATCACCTAGCTCATGCTTTGCACCACCCCACCGGATTTGTGCAGCAGTGTGGGACCTGAACCAGAAAAGCATGTCTTTGGAAGTAATCCTTACAGCTGCCATCCCACATACTACATCGCCAAGAGCAAGAGCCCCAGGAAACCCTGCATCATACAAGCTATCTGTACTCAAACCTGTGGAATCCATATGGTACTCAGAGAGCCATGAAACTATATCATTAAGCTGATAGTCACTCGGAGTAACTCCCATTCTATAAACCTTATTTTTGTATAATAAGGCAGCCCCATCACATTTCACAAGATCCATCATGTTTGGGCTCTGTGACACGATACCTAAGGGAGCATCTCGCATCAGCAAATCGCACAACAGTGTCTGAGTGCGCAGGATATTCTTCTCAAGAATCTGACTTTCCAATTCTAACTCCTTGTTGACATGGATGGCAAAAACTTGAGCAAGAAACTCACATGCATACCGAAGAGGAAAAGGAACAAACCTTGGAGTTGTGTTATGGCATACAACTAGTCCCCAAAGTTTCTTTCTCTTTTGAGGCTGCGAAGAACCAGGGATCTCAACGTCTTCATCCACATCGTTGACTACAACTGCCATTACCAGAGAAGCAATAGAGTTCATGTTTTCCATATATTGTAGATGGCAACTATGTGGGGCCCTGAGGGTCGAACCACACAAGGTCAGATCAAGGGGAAGTTTTTCATCTTGCAAAACTTGCACATTTTTTGCTCGGCAATCAACGATCATACGGACTTTATTCTTCATGAATAAAAAGCGTGCCGCCTGAGGGATATCCGTAGCTGGATAATGCAAACCCAGATAAGGCTCAAGCCCTGGCTTTGTGATTTCAGATGTCACCTCCCCGTGATCATCATCATGAAATTTATAAGCCATCACCCTGTCATAATCTGTGAGTTCAAAAACCTCCTGAACCATTGTATCACAAAGCCTTTCCATACTCCCACTAGGCAAAGACTGCAACCGAGTAATTGCTTTGGCCGCTAGCTTGTATGATTGCAGGGCCCCCGCAGCAGTCATAGGGACTTCATAAGGCTTTACAGGCTCAAAATCAATGATCAAACTGCCTGTTACTCTATGAACAATTGCATAAAACGGTTTCCCAGAAGTTTTACAGTGAACTAATATGGGATTTAACAGAGAGACCTCCCCAAATCCTAAGGCCTTGTGCAGGGCAGCTGCACTGGGGCCAGTGAAGATAGTTCTCACATCAGTTCCAATTCCAAGAGCCGGATGGTCACCAACACTCGGAACAGCATGACTGACCGTTGTCAGCATTTCAGGAGCATTTTCACTGTAGGCAATAACTTTGAAAGTTTTTTCATCTAGGGCTAACAAACAACCAAAGGGCTGGATCAGCTTGCCTTTTTGGATGTGGTGGAGGTAAGCTGTGGTTACCTTGTCAGATCGAGGTTGTTGATTTCCACCAACCACACTGGCAACACGCACTGAACTTGAGTAGTCAAAGGAACTACCAGACCCTTCAAAATCTGCATGGAGCTTCGCATCTACGGTGGTCTGTGCAATCCTTGCACTCTGTTTTGATCTTCCTGAATTGCTGGCAGACTGGACAGGTCTTGAAGATGACATTTCTGCTTAGATCTAAAGAAAGATAAGAAGTCAAAGAAAACAAGAAAAGCAATCAACCACAATTCTTATCCAAAGGAAACATCAAATATTTTTCCCAATTCTAGCTGCAATAGAGAAGCATCATAATGACAATAGTAATACAAGTTATAGTCTTATAACACCATGATATTTACTCTAAAGTTGCAATTATTTCAATGATATGCCCCACATGATAATACAAAGGTTGTAAAACTAGTCAATAAGTAACCCAATTGTTAATTCTTCCACTCAATAGTGGATCCAATGAAAAAAGCAAATGTTTACTAGTTTAACAAAAACATCCCTAACTTGGAGCATAAAATGCTAGAAGAACAAATTCTAACACATACAGATACTAAGAAAGTGATCACTAAACAATAACAATGAAGCCTTCTTTTTCTTTTTTCTTTTTTGGAAACAAAAATACTGAAGTAAGGCATCACTGCAATAGTGTAAAACATAATTCACTTCATAATAGAAACTTCGAAATCAGTAATCCTTCTGACCAATTTATATATGAAACAGTAGCTAAGTTGTAGCACAACAAAAGGGGAACAAGAAAACTGTATGATAACTACTCCTTGCAAACTACACTAGAAAGACAGAACTTTGCCTATATATTCACAGAAAACAGTGTCACATAAAGAAAAGTTTAAACATAATTCACAAGATTAATAAGTTGATAATACTAACAAGTAACTCCTTCAGTTAATAGATAAGAAAAACTAAAAATCTGATCCTAAATTAGTATAATAGCAAGAAAAGTTTTAACAAAACATAACCCCAAAAGAACACAAAATAGATTATCAAAAGATAGAGGAGAAAGACTAGAAATCTAACCTTCTTTAACTGCAATAGAATAAATCCAGTGATAGTGATGCTGAAGAAGCTTGAAAGAGCTTAAAAATAGAAACCCCAAGCAGGCCCACAGAAACCCAATTCCATCCTGGGAAAGCCCATTCCCCCATTCCTCAAATAGCCTCGATTGATCCTTTCAAGGGCCAAAAGGGTACTACCCCCTTTTGCCAATTAGTAAACATTTTTCTCAATAATACACTTACAGATATATTATTATATACAGGAAAGGGGAAGAATGGGAGACATAGCACTAGAAAGAAGACATCCTGGTTGGCTTTTTTGTTTCTTGAAAAATATAATGGAGGATCTTGATTCTTCCCAAAAATAGCACAAACTTGGATTTTGATTAGTTGTTTAGTATTATTATATATTACACTATGTACCCAATTCAGTCGGTTGAATAAACAAGTGGAAAAATACAAATTGGAAAGAAAAGAAAACTCATTATGTATCTGTAGATATAGATTACAGATAGATTCATCAGTGTACAAATTGGAATAAAAAATGAATACCCATTTTGGTAGATTGGAGATATTTTGAGGATCAAGTTGGAAAATTGAAGATTGGAGATCGGTAAGTAGGCAGCAGCCCAAGGGGTTAATTGCTTTTTGCTCACTCTATTTTATCCGGACTATCAAACGCTTCATTAAACTTTTTTTTATCAAACAACTCACTAAACTTCTTCTTTTTTTACAAAACGCTACAAAAATCGTTAGAGTACTTTGACTATTAACGAAAAACTAAGTTGGCGTATAATTAGAAGGGGACAGGTTAGCATGAAGTTAATTTTTGTCAATTGATCAATACAGTTTCGACACGCAAGTAAGAGGTGATCTCTCCGCGTGTCACCATTGTATTGGTCAATTGACCAACTTATCATGAAGTAACTAAATCTAATTAGAAAGAGAGAAACTCCACCTCAATGATGACATGACAATTTAGTGACAATGTCTATAAATAATTGTTTTATCAAAAATAAAAAAATACTAATTAATCTAAATTAAAAAATTTGTTATTCTCTCTACTTCATCTTCATCTACCCAAATCTCCAAAAATTATTCTACTTCGACTGTAGATCTTAAAAAAATGGAGAGAAATCAAGGCAAAATCTATTTGAATGTCCATTATAGATTAATAAAAATATACACCCAATATTTATAAATTTGTTGAGACTTAAAAATAGAATTTAGAGAGAGAAACATATACATTAGTTAGATTGGGAAGATTGTGAAAATGAAGTAGAGATAATAGAGAGCATAGATCTGAACTTCATAGAGTATCCAAACTTCAAGTTCAAATTTGTCGTGTACTGCCGTCAATCATGGAGGTCATGGAGGTTGTTTCCCGCTAATCATGAAAGTCATGGAGGTTATTACATCTAATCATAAAGGTCATGAAGATGGTAGAGTACATAAAACTCCAATTTTAATAAACTCTAAATGTTTGATTCTTAAAACTCATTCAATTAATCTAAGTTATGTTAGTGGATGGGTAATAAATGGATTGTACCCAATTCATATTGTCATTTAATAGACATTTTATTGCGGGACAACACTCTTTCATTAAATATTTAACCCCCATATACATAATTTTAAATTATTGTAAACGAATTAAAATGTAGTGAACTGACTGCAAGAAAAAATAAATGAGTGGTCGTTTGATAATTTAAATAAAGTTAAGTGACCAAAAAAATATTCAAGTCGAAGCCCAAGTGATTCAATGGAAAATGGAGAGAAAGAGAAAGTGATATGGGAGTCACGTGCAGACCTCATCCTGGGGGTGTCTTTGTCAGAGTGAGAAAGATGAAGATGATTATGGGCGGTGGTGGCCCAGATTCTCAGTTTATCCTCATATCTGACCCCGTCCCCCCACCTCTTGGCTACATTTCACAGTTCCTGCCCATGGTGTTCAAACTTCAATCTGTCCAATTTTTTTTTGTTATAATATTAAAGTAGGATAGTTAGAAATTCAAATTATTATTATTAAAATAAATATAAAGTATCATTAAATATATATTTGTTATGATAATATAATTAAATTTTTTTTCTAAAAGTTATTTGGAAAAAAAGAATAATTTTTTCCCTCGTGCTTGATGTTTTTAATAAAAAGTTTTCACTTATTTTTGTGTAAATAAATAATACAAGGAGTCTCACATTTAAATAATATATAATTTTGGACCAAACTCTAATGAGAAAGGTTTTTCTTTTTATTATGTAAAAATTACATGTTTGAATTTACTTCTTAACAAATTCAAAAAACGCTACAGAAAATTAAGGGGCTGTTTGTTTAGAACTTAATGGATCTGAATGACTGAATCGGTAAGTGGCTGAATCATTAAGTACGTTTGTTTTGAAAAAAAAATCATCTGAATGGCTGAATCGGTCAGATGTGTTGGCTGAATGGTTAAGTTCGAATTTTTGGTCTGAATGGCTGAATGGTTGGCTGAATGAAGTAAAAAAAATTAAAAATAATAATAAAAAAATATTAACTATTATATTATGTAATATTAAATAAATTTACAACAACTTTGAATTTTTTCAGAGGGGTAAAATATTAAAAATATGTCATTCAGATCTTTAAGATATGTCAATTATCAAACAGTTTTGTTCATTCAGATTCAACTCATTCAGATTCAGATTCAGATTCAACTCATTCAGATTCAGATTCAGATTCATTCAATTTTTATCAAACACCCCTTTAGGCTATATTTATTTACAAGAATTATATTTTGGATATGATTATTAAGTTTAAGTGTCTTGTTTGTTTTTAAATTTGGACTTAGGACTATTAATTCAGAAATTATAAAATGACTTAAGATGGGGGACTATTTAATACCATGTCTAACTAGGTTTTATAGTCCCATCATATGAGATTAAAATTTTATGTAAAAAACTAATCTTTATTTTTTTTAAATATAACCAATGTATCCTTTAAATGTAATTGCTTGAATGTTGTTTGATCTACTTTTTTGGATTCAATTCCAACATAATGCTATGCTATGGTGCTATAGTTAATGCTCGGTAGTGTTCAAGTATTTATTTTAAGTTTAAATTTGTTAAACTTAAGTATAATTTATTCTCATTTACCAATTAATGATTGGGAATGATATATATTTAAATTTTGAAATATATTGAAAAATGGCATAATAAGCTACAAATATTTATAAAGCATAATATTATATCAAATGGTAGTTCTACTAAAATTCAACGTACTCTAATGCATTTATAATATTTATAAAGGAAAATATTATATCAAATACTACTAAAATAACTTTTTTATACATAATATTTGATTTCTAAACTTGTTTGTACTAAAATGGTATTTGAAAATAGAGTTTGAAAGTTTATAATTAATTGTTCATCGTTTTTTGATGTATAAATTAACAAGTTTAAATTATACTTTAAAATATGTTATTAATAGTAAGGGTATAATAGTCCAAAAAAATATAACATGAGAATTATAATCCCGAAATTATAATTCTTGCAAACAAATATGGCCTAAGAGAATTGATATTTTTATATGTAGGACCCACATATTATCACATCAGTTAATATGTGAGTTTTACGTGTGAAAATATCAAAAAACAATGTAAATATATCAATTTCTAAGATTAAATATTGTTTTTGGATTTTTCATTAGTTTTTATCTTGATCTCTTTCCCAAATTCCCCATTGACCCCATAAGATGAAATGAATACTTAAAATTGAATTTTAATATTATAAATTTTCAAAAAAATATATGCTTGTACCAATTTGGTTGAAGGGAATGTGTCATTGTGACGCCCCCAAAATAGGTCCACATAATCTATTTTGAGTCGTCAAATACATACTACATAATTCAAATTTTCTTATTTACAACTATTCAACTGTTGTGCAAAATACGACCACACATACTGTGAGTTTTAATACAAACATTGCACCGTACATAATACGACAATATCCATATTCAAATTAAGTCTTCATTACAATTATTGTCACACTATCATGAAGACTGCTATAGACTATCTTGGACCATCACTCCATTCCTCGACTAGTCCCGACTATATTCTTATTTCTTGCATATAACGATTGAAGAAAATGGTGAGCTCAACTAGCCAAGTAAAAAATATTATGACTAAGATAATGAAAAATAAATTATTCTTAGTCCTCAATAGTAAAAAATTTGATATAATACAATAAATAACAAGTTTTAGATCAACAATTGCAGCAAAAATAACAATCAATTAAAAGTGTCAAGTAGAGCATGATGCCTACTATATTATTTAAAAGTCTATCATCAATATTTTATTCTTGTAACATTAATCAATAATTATTTCAAATCAATAAATTATCTATGTACTACGGGCCAAAGATATTAATTTGTATCACCCGTGGTCATGATCATGCCAAACACATGTTCATCTATGCACCACGGGTCAAAGAAGACTTTCAGCACAAATATTTATCTATAACATTAAATGTCATGATTATACCAATATACAATTCTTGGTCATAATCATACCAATCAACAGTTCATCTTTGCACTACGGGCCAAAATGATTTTTATCACAATATAAGCATGAGAATGATGACAATGATATAAAAAAGGAATCAAGTGAGATCAAGGATAAATATTATATATTTATAATTTAATTTATCCTGAGTTCAAGAATGTCCAAATTGTCAACATGATCACCAATTATGGAGTAAAATTCAAGAATGATATTTAAGATTCAAATTTCAAAGATAATTTGGACAAAGAAAAGAAACTAAATTATGTTGTGAATTGTACCCCGACATGAATAGTATCCAGCCATGAATATTATCCCGGATGAATAGATTAAAATTTAATAAGAAAATTTAGACCAATATTTCAGTGAATTGATATTAGATGGAGCGCAAACTATTAAGAATATTATACTAATTTCAGGGATTTTTACCATTTAATAATAAGGTTATGGAAACAAACAATAATTTCGTACCACAAATGGAGAATTATAAAAGAAAACGATATCCCTTGACGAGTACAAAATAAATGATATCTCATACGAGTATGAAAGAATATACGAAACTGCAAATGTATTTTCACCCGTCATGTGGTAATCCGCGTAGACAGATCATTTTCACAACTTAATAAATAATGAATACGAATAGTTATTCACCAGACATGTAGTAATCCACGTAGACATGTTATTCTCATGGATTAATAAAGAATAAAATGAAAACCCTTATGAGTATGAAGAAAATAACATCATTTACCTTAGCAGGAGACTAAATCTGTGAGACCCCATATTTTATGAATAAAGATTTAATTTTCTCGAAATATTTTTTGAATATTATGGTGTGAATTTGAGACAATATTATAGTTGTGGGTAATATTTATAAATTTTAAAAAGTATGCAAGTTGTTGTATAATATTCGATTGGTCGGGGAATATTCTTTTTATCGGAGAATATCCATACGACGATACAATCATTGACAACGGAATTATTGTCAGATTGAGAAAACGACAAAAATTTTTTAATAACGGCAGAAGTTTTACCGTTAAAACTGTTGAACTACTCGGTAGTAAAAGTACAGTAATACGCGTGGTTGCATAGTAGCACACGGTATTGATTATTGATACTTACGTGAGAAATCACTCAGTTTTGTTCAATTATTGCTATAGTAATTACTGCATAGTATCTCACGTTATTTGATTTAATTATTGTCAATATTTTATATATTATTAAATTATTAATTGAGACGACGAAGTTATTAATATTATTATTTGCAATATTAACGATGTCTAGAAGTTATTCCAAGGAGAGGTTTGGTCACCTAATTGCGCGCCAATAGGGAGAAATCCTTATTGGAAAGCCCCCTCTTTCCTGGGAACGATCTGGTCGATTAATATTGTGAATTATAATAATGATGATAAATGTTGTTAAATATATTGAGGTGTCTTTTTATGAAGTCACGAAAGTTTATATATATATATATATATATATATATATTATATATATATGTATATTGTTTTATTAGTATTATTAATATAATAAAATAGAAAAGCTTTTTATATAAAACATAATACTTTTATAAAGTTATTTGTTTTATTAGACAATAATTAGAATATATTATATTCTATTATGCATAGTGTTTTGCATAGTAAAATCTTTTTAAATAAAATAGAATATTTTTATAAAGTTATTTATTTTATTAGACTATAAATAGAATATATTATATTCTATTATGCATAGTGTTTTGCATAGTAAAATCTATTTATATAAAACAGAATACTTTTATAAAGTTATTTAATTTATTAGACAATAATTAGAATATATTATATTTTATTATGCATAGTATTGCATAATTCCTGCATAGTGTTTTGCATAGTAAAATTATGACGCCCCCAAAATAGGTATACAACACCCATTCCGAGTCGCCAAATACATGGTACAGAAATCAAACTACAACTTCAATAATACAATTGTCGTGCAAAATACGACAACACATACTGTGAGTTTAAATAAAAATATTGTCTTCTAGACAATATCTACACTCAAATAAGTCCTCATTACAATTATTCAAACACTATTTTACAGAAATAGTGAGGACTGCTAAAACATCTTTCTAGAACCATCACTCCATTATAATCAATTGTGGAAATGATCTTTCTACGTGGATTAACGTATGGCGGGAGAAAATCCATTTACAATTTCATATATTCTATTATACTCAATTGGTTAAAGCTTTGGCTTCTATACTCCATGAAATTAGTGGAATATCCTTGATATTTGCGCTTCATCCTGTGTCTTTTCATGGAAATATTCTTCTGAGCATTCTTGAATTTTACTCTACAAAGCAGTATCATGTTGACAAATTGGACATTATTGAGTTCCGGATAAATTAATTTATAAATCTTTAAAATTTATTCTTGAACTTGTTTTATTGAATTAATGTCATTGTCATCATCCTCATGCTTATATTGTGATGAAAGTCATATTTGGCTTACGTGCATAGATGGACTTGGTATGATTATGACTAGGGATTATTCGGTATAAACATGACCGTAATATGACGAATGATGTGGTAAAAGTCCTCATTGACCTATAGTTCATTGGTGGACAATTGTTGGTTTGATTATGACCAGAGATTATTCGGTATAGTCATGACCATTGATGATTACATGAATATCCTTGGCCGTGGAGTAGGGATGATTCGATTTTATTTATTAAGCTGAGTCTCAGTGATAAAGTTGATGAAAAACTTTTTAAATCATAGAAAATAGTAAATTCACCAGCGAATTCAAGCAACCAAACCAATCATTGTCATATCAAGTCATAAGTAAAGAGCCTCGAGCCTTTTGCTGGTGACTTTCTTGTGTGGAATGCCCGAAGCCAGACTTTCTGTAGGCAACGTCGTGAATGACGATGACAAGTTGATAGATATCAATGTGACGTGTTATCCAAGTATTGGACGAGAGTCACAATTTTGATTGATATTTCTGTTGTTAATAAATTTTTTGACGTATTCTTGAAAACTTCCAAGCCTATCCGAGAGCGTGAAATCGAGTTTTGTATTGACCCAAGTACAAAACTCATTTCTAAAACCCTCAAATATTTTCTTCACCCAAAAAAAATAAGAAAAAAGAACAAAATTATGAAATTGAGATAAAAGATAAATAAATTAAGGAAAGAAAAACAGAATTATGCTGTTAACTCCGGTCAAAATCTGATTTTAAAAAAATAATAATAAATAAATATTATTTCAAGTACTTGATACCCTAGCTGGTTCTTCCATTCCAAACAAAACTCTCGATTTTCCACATGTCCCCGTCCAAAAGGGCCAAAAATACAAATGTTCGACTAACCATTTGGCACGTGAGCATGTCCATCCTCACGTGACATGGTGGCCTCGGTACGTGTTCATAAGGTAAGGGCACCAGCCACCAGGTGAGGTGGTTGGGGATGGGCCAACAAGTTGATCTCTTGGGAGTAATTTTAGATATTTTTATTTTATTTATTTATGTTTGGAATTATTTTTTATAATAAAAGTGAAAAGTTTGAGAGAGCAGCTTCCAAAGCCATTGGGCTAAGTTTTCGGGGTTTCTAAAGCACACAACGTAAGAGGTGGGGATAGTAGTAGGAAAATTTGTTTATGATCCCATATTATAGAGAAATGATATAAAGGGTAAATATTCACAATATACATTATTTATTTTTAATTTTAAAATAAAACACTGAGAAATAATGTAGAATGAATCAAACCGTTCATACTCGATTCATATTCACTTGACTTGACTTGAAATATAAATGATTCAAATATGAGCAAATTTTAAAATTCGATAAATCACTCGAACTTCTTCAAATTATAATTTTTTATTAATACTCGGATCATATTCGTTCGAAAAGTTTAATCACAATCAAACTTTATTTCATAATAATAAATTTCGTAAATCAAATCTGAATAACTCAATACTCGGCGCATCTGGAGGTCCAAACACTACAAACGGTATCTCCGCAAACGCTAGTAGCCGAACAAACATCTGACGACCACAAATCTTTGTGTCGAATTTTTAATGTCGGGTGATCATTATGTGAAATTTTGTCAAAATCCCAAGTGATCATCCGATTTTTACTCAAAATTTTAATATCAAGATTAATGTTAAAGTATAGTGTAGTTTTCCGAATACCAAACATATTGTAAATAAACAAACAATTTTCTTTTATTTTTGTTTCTCTAATTTGAGAACATATAAAAGAGAAAAAGGTAAAAGGTTATTTTAAGAAGTGGTTAGTATGAAATTTATTTTGAAGTAAGTTAGTCAGTATTCTATTGGCCAATTGATCAACTTATAAAAAAAAAATAACTTAATGTTAACCAGATCCTTTATTTTATCTAATCTTCCCCACTGTGCTCCTTTAAATATCGCAAGCAAGAAAAAAAACAAAAAAAAAACTGTCTTTTCATTTCTCATCTTTGATATTTAACCTTTTCCTTGCCTTTTTTTTTTACAAATTATTATCTAAGCATAAAAATCATGTGTCTGCCACTACTTACAGACTTTAAACAAAGATATACTAATTCAGCCCACTTCATATTAGGAAAATGACAGACACATGGGTCTACTATCATTCCAAAAAAAATTAAAATATCTTGTACATTTTACAAATCTTTACCATAGATTTGTTCTGACTCGACTCATTGACATGCTAAGTTTAAAATATACCATACCTTGTATTTATGGGAGTGGTTAGCATGAAGTGAACTTTCACTTCATGTTCAATGCATTGTTGACACGCAGGCGAGAGAGTGATCTATCCGCCTGCGTGTCAGCACTGTATTGGTCATGAAGTGAACTTGAACTTACTATGAAGTTCACTTCATTCTAACCGGATCCTGTGTTGCCAAGCAGTCTTGAACTTCAGCAGGCAATCAAGGATGGGATAACTGAACATACTGAGAAATTTAGACTGATATTGTATGAACATTCATTGCTGGGTAAAATCCAAGATAAGTTAGCAGGCAGGACCATACCATTCCCATAACACAAAACCAGACCAATATAAGAAGTTCAGCCATATATCGATACATAAGCAAAATTCTAGATCAGATGTCCACAATATAAAGTTTACAAACAATCTTTATCTTCCTGTATATGCATAGATGAAAATTTCCAGCTCCAAAAACCGAGCATTCTGGTCTAATGGCTTGGTATCCCAACTGCAAAAACTTCTTTTAACTCTCTGAAAGTTTAGCAGTTAGTTCCTCAAACCTACGTTGTACCATCAATACATTAAATTACAAAGTAGAAGAAATTTCCCAACTTGGACGCCAAGCAGTGTTCTCATGTCAATGTATCCCAACTGCAAAACAATCTTTTCACATTTTGGAAGTTTAGCAGTTGGTTCCTTTACCGATATACCAGACTGCAATAATCAAACCATCTCTGTAAGAATGTAACCATCCCCGATGTGTTCCGTGGACAATGATGAACTGAATTACCAAAGCATAGAGATAACAAGACGAACGTGCAAATTCCACAACAAAACTTTTTTCACTTAAATCAGTAATATGTTTTAGAACTGTACACACAGACAACACTAAGGGTTAAGAGTTTCTAAAGTGCTAAAAGCAACATAAAGCACAATTTACAACTATACAAAGTATTCAACATTTCAATAGAGAATATAAGAAATATGAAGAACAAAGTAGAATCTACATTGTGAAAGAATCCAATGGTTGCCACATAAAGGCCAAGGTAAATCTATTCTTTTTACTAGCTGCACCAATTCAGTATGTTCTTCCACAGGATCTCCACTCTGACATGTCAAATTTCATACTGAAAGGCACAACCAAACTTAAAAATCCTTAAATCCTCAAGTACTGAAACCCAATGTATGACGGGAGACATGTTCAAAAACTTCAACTTTTAGCCTCTCCACCAGTTCTAGAGAAAATGCACAAAACCTCAAACTCCACTTATGAAGCACTCCATTTTGAAATACACTATCATTACCCCATTGACATTTACAACCACCAAAATGCCCCAAATATCTGTTTTATCTATTCAACCAGACCAAAACTAGTCTGTTTTCCCATCTCTTTCTCATAAATGGATAGTAATCATGATCCTCCACTTACCATAACATCAATCGTTGGGCAGAAGTGTGTAAAATTACCCATTATTGACTAAAGATTCAATCTTTTCCTCAAGAAAATGAATCACAGAAACAACAATCAAAACCCAACAGAGAATTAGATCAATTCACTAATCAAACCTATTAGAAGTTGAAATTGCATTTATCTCCAAATGGGTATTGGATTCTTTACAAAAGAAATCATTTTTCTCAATCACAGTCCTCAATGACTCAAATCTATACTCAGAACAATTTGAGTCATTTTCTCCAGACTCGACAAGGAAATCCTCAGTTGGTGTCTGATTAAAACACAAACAATACCCTCCAATTTTATCTCTCTTACCTAAAAAACAGCAAGAGGTTGTATTTGAAGAAGGGAGCTTGTTCCTTCTATGAACCTTTCTGAATCGAAATAAAGACACTCTTTTTGACTTTCTGTTCTGTTTTTCACCCACATGCGCACTCTGTTTCTTCCCATCATTTTTCCGGCGAGACCCACCACCGTCCTTGTCCGCATCACCGCCGTTTGGCCGATCCTTATTAGGGTCTGACATACATATATGTGTATATGTATATATCTCAGTCTGAAGCTGTAAATCAAATGATTAAACGGTACAACAAGTGCAATTGGACCACATTCATAGAGTTAATTTATACTGTAGATTCTTATGCATAAGTTGAAATTGGATTAGAAACAGGGAAGGAACCAGGTGTCATACTGCCGTGTGCCACCTGCTAAGACTTCCAATTCGTATTTATTATTATCTTCTATATTCATTAAAATTTACATATTAAAGAGTTATTATGTTTCATAGCAATTAAAATTAATAATTAAGGAATTTATTTTATTATTTTCCATAATTTAGTGGAATTAAGAATTAAAATTAAATTTAAGCTAATTGTTCATATAATATGATCCTTAATATATTTTCAATGGGAAAAAAAATATTTAGTGGAATTATTATTCGGTTAAGTGTGATTATTAACTTAAATATTTGATCTATTTTTAGTTGTAAGTAATTTGATCATGTTTAGAAATAATAATTATAAAATGTATGTTTAAGATAGATGGTTTATTTAAGGGGGTGTGAAGGGTAAACCCTTCTTACCTTTTACATTCCCCTATTTTTCTAGGGGAGGGATATGGTCAAATTGAAGGGAAGAACATATTTCTTTTTCCTAATTTCACTTGTTATAAATTAAAAAGAAATTGACATACATTTTTCACTCTTCTAAACAGGCCATTAATGAACCTTACCACAAATTAATATGTTGTATTAAAAGTCAAATATGGCCTTCCAAGTTAAAAGTCTCATTTATTATTATTATTATTATTATTATTATTATTATTATTATTATTATTATTATTATTACTATTTTGAGCAATTTTCTGGTCTTAAACTCCCATATTTCTTGGTTTTAAGCCCTTTTTTGTTTTTTATATAATTGCAACTAGCTAGCTATGAAGAGAGCTACTTAAAAAACTAATTTAGTAGTTGAAAAAGCAGACTATAATATGATATCCATGATGTTGTTTGATGGGGTTTGGTTTATAGATAAAGTTCATCTACTGAACAAAGGCATTTCATGATTAAACCATGCTGTAAAGAAGCAAAAGCACACCATCTTTTAGAAAGAAAGAAAAAATCCCTTCTCCCCATCTACCACATATGCAATATATGTAGGTAGGAATTAGGATGATGGTCTTTGAGAATTCTGTATTAGTATAGATTTCCCAAAACAAGTCACCAGTCCTTGCCATATCTTGAAGCAAAATATGAGGAGAGGTAGTCGAAAAATTTGGTGGGTAGTGGCTTGTACAAGCAGAAAAACTAGGCTGCAGGCCGAAGCCCGAATGGACATAGAGGAAATACTCAAGGCTAAGCTTGCAACCATCAAAGAAGAGCCAGAGATGTGTGAAGAAAAAGGGACACTAACAAAGCATCGGTCTTTTGCCAAGAATGGAAAGAAGACTCATTTGAAGGTTAAGATGGGGCGCCTTTTTACGCCTCAGTTTAGCCTTAAAGGCTCTTATGTGCTGTTCATGACTGGCTTTGCATCTAAACATGGCTTTGCTGGACTTCCTCAATGCTAACTATGCTGTTTCTGAGTTTTCGCCATTGAATATCGTTCAAGAAAATCACTGGACAAGGATAATAAGGCGCGCTAATGGGGTACTTGTGGTTGGATGATTTATGTAAATCTTTGTATGTATTTTACATTTCCTGCTCCTATTATTAACATGTATAGCTATCTGTTAGCTACTCTTTATTCGCATGATTCTTGACTAGTGGTAATGAAAGAACCGCATGAATTTCACAAATTAGACCATATATTGTATAATCAGTTATAACTATTAGTGAAAGAGATCAAGAATTTGAAATGAGAAATTAGTAGGACATGTTCATCAAGTAACTATGCTATGATTCAGATTTAACTTCAATTCACAACCAAGAACATGCCTTTTAAAGTCAATTTGGTCAAAAAGGTATTAGATCAAATTTCTATGTATTTTATGCTGCTGAGGGATGTCCTTAATAAGAACGGTCAGTCACAATTTGAGCTACAAATCAGAAGTATAATCAAACAGCTCAAAATATGAAACATAGTTCTCATTTCAATGGAATACCAAAGACAGTTTGGAAGAAATCAGATAATTTTATCTAGTGAAAATAATGTCATTGAAACAAGGCTTTCTCTCAAAACATAGAGCATTCCGTCTACATTTAGCATTAGGATGAGATAGAACTGGAAGTCCCAATTGACAAGTAAATATAATCCCCGGGCATACACCATCAATCTTCAAAATTCTGTTGACTATATCAGCATAAATCCCTGCAATCCTTTTAGGCCATAGAACAACAGAGAATGCCTTCCAATTCAATCTTCTAGATCGCACTGGCCTAAACCCCTTGAGCCTTCCATTCATTTTCTTCGCCCAACGCCTTCTAGGCCGTGCCACCTTCTCATCCACGCTGTTTAGCATCTCATAACGAGTGCTCAAGCGCCCTTCAACCATTTCTTGAAACCCCATCTGCAGCAGCATTGAGGTATATGTATATATATGCCTGAGGATCAGGATCTCTATAAATATAATAATAAGGTTTTAAGGATTCTTCTATATATAGATATGTTGAGAAACTCGATATTTATAGAGGGAGCTGTAGCAAATGGAGAGATTAAAGTGATGCAATTTGCAGTAAGCACATGGAGAAATCTAATTTGAAGATCACTTGATCATATACTACTAAGGGAAAGAGCTGAAGATTGCCTCAGTTTGGATTCCTACAACACATGGCTAGTATCATATTTTAACCGAATACATTGTACAAAAGTAGTACTGTATTTGTTGGTTGATTAAGAAGAGAGGCTGCACCCTTTTATAACATGGCTTCCACTATGTAATTAACCAACTTACCACTTGTTCTTCTCTATCTGTGAGCTTGTCTTTTTGTGATAATGTGATTAGTATATGATGAGGAGGAATATCGAGACATGTGCAATGATTGGAAGTCCATGTTAGGGATGAATGTCAGAGGGTAATAACTCGTTAATGAAGAGGAATTTTGTTGAGTATTCTGTAACAAGACGCATTTTGACAGAGGTAGTTGTATAGTTTGTTCTTGCTATTTAAAAAAGTTGGTGATGGCAAGTTCTCGAGTTTTGATTTTTTTTTTTAATTGATCCAATGATTGCTCTTTAAATAAAAGAGGTTAACATAAGCAGAATAAGAAAAGGAATAAAATAAAGCTAATGACAAAAGTTAAAACACTGCATATTCTGCTCTTTTCAATTACTATATATGATATATTGACAGTTATGTGACTTAAGGAGTGCTTAAACAAATAAAGAGGATCTATTAGCTGGGGATAGCTAGGAAGTTAGGCAGATGGTGGCCTCTGAATTGAAATAAATTGACTGCTCTATAATATTATTAAGCACATGATCATCACTTTCTTCCTATTGTGGTGAAGAAGACTTTAAGAAGCAAAAATGAGTATTATACATGCATGCAGGTTTTTCCTTGGGAGAGAATAATACAGCTCATGTTCCTATAGTAATAGAATAGTATGATGGATGCAACTCATAGGAAGAGAAAAGGTTTGATCAAGAAAATTGGAAGGAATATTGCAGATACAGTAAAAGATGAGTATTTAATATAGTATCAGATTGTATATATAGCTGATAAAGAACTGAAATATTTTAGAATTTTAGTAGAATTTATTTATTTTTCCTTCACAAAAGAATGCAATTGGCTCTTTTGTTTTGTTTTTTTTACGTGGCTTTGTTCTCACTCACCACAGTTCGGTTAAAAACAGGTCTTTCAGTTTATGTATTTTGTCCTCACTCACCACAGTTGGGTTAGAGACGGTTCTTTTCAGGATTCAATTTCATGAGATATTGGCGCAAAGATGAGGCCGGTGTCAAGGGAGAGAGTGTCAGATGGATTCACGAGTCCATGAATCCTCCCTTGAGACATGGAAGTTGATTGAATCTATACAAGACATATAGACACTGTATTAAGGATTGATTGATTGATTAAAGGATGACACAACTTTATCTTATTTGTAATACCTTGAAGCCGCTACATGTCCGGAGTGCCACACGCCACAAACCCAAAGACCCGCAAGACAAAAATATCAATAGCGCAGCCCAAACGAAAACACAATAATGAAACTAACTTGAAATCAAACAGTCTTTCATTAACAAATTTACACTAAGATTCAATAACTAAATACTGAAAATATAACTTTAGAGACACAGCTCCATTAAACAAAAGTCTTTATCATAATTTTAAATATTCGTAAACTTCTTAAACAAAAATATCTTTCGGTCTTCCACAAAAGTGCCACAATACTCAACTCTTAACCAGTTTCCTGTAGAAATTATGTAAGGGTGAGCGATGAAGCCCAATAAGTGACAATCTTTACTATTTAGGTGGATCAAGTACAATTTGCAAAATATTTTTTCAAAATAACTTTTTCAATTCAATAATAATAGTAAACATACTTTTCGAAAATAATATATTCTTGTTCGATAAAAATAGTCAATATATACATTCAAAACCAAAATCAATAATTACAAACCAAAGTTCGAAAATAATTTCAATATCTTCAATAAATTCAATGTATCTTTTAATCTACAACCTTGACGACTAAGGCTACAACAATCTTGTAACACGGCCCAATGATTCGATAATGTCAATAATACGCCTCATACTAAGGTATCTTATCATGCACGCACCCCGAAAAGCGCCTCCCGAATGGTATCTTAAGGTGTGTGCCTTAATAGGTCCTAAATTATTCCGGAACTAGCGTAAACACTAACGTTTCTGTACATAGTCGGACTGAGGTTTCTAAAAATAATTTCTCAATATTTTCGATATTAAAAATTATACTTATTTCACAATTCCAAATCACATAATATCATTACCTAAATCAAAATTCTATTTTGATACTTGATCCGGATTTTAACAAAATACAAGTATAATATTTTCATTCAAATGGAAGCCTTTATAAAATAAAGTATAACAAATTTTGAAACAATACATTTAGGCATCCGAATAATACTAAAGCATACATAATTATAGAAGAAAACTTCAAAATAAATAACTCGAAAAGTCACTTACCTCGATATCGCTGAACACAAATTTAATAGCCGAACAGTTCCTAAATATAAATTTAGAACAATTAAATGTCATAAGGATACAATTTTATTATTTAACAACTTTCTTATTTTATTTTAAAACAACTATAAGTATATTTACAAAAATATCTTTTAATTTTTAATCCTTTTCCAAACAAATATTACTATTGTGACAAAATAATAATCTAAATACACAATAATAATCAAAGCTACAAAAATAACGACAATGCAAAATACTAATTACTAACAAAATATTACCAAAATATTAACTTTAACTAAAAAATTAAATACAATATTTAAAACAATAACAATATAAAAAATTACGTAAGAAACATACCCAAAAATACGAGTTTCACATATTGCCTACACACTCGAAGCCAAAATTTAACTAGGGAGGTTTTATTAAAAAAAAGGGTTAATTACATATTATTGTACATTTTTTGTACATTTTTAAAAATAATTATAATAATCATACATCCATAAAATAATTACAAAAATATGACATTTTATCATATTTATTTACAATACTAATACAATTAGGAGTACTTAAATTAAGGGATTAGTATTAATGGGCTGGCAAATTAGTTTTCATCTTCCTCAAACATTCATTTCTCGTTCGGTCTCTCTCTCTCTCTCTCCGCCCTTAATTCTCGTTCGGTTTCTCTCTCTCCGTCCTTACTACTTCTCTCTCTCCTCTTGAAGCCACTCGTCGTCAACGGACTGAATCTACTTCTTCAGACGATGGAGTTCTTGCTTCGGTAGAACCGCCTCCTTTTGGAACCTACCATGTGGTATGTAGAAGTGATGTTGTCATACTATGAGTATGTACTTCTGGCGACATTCTGTTTATATTAATTTTTTTATTGAATGAATTTTTCTTTATCTCCATAACTGGGTTATTTGTAATAGACATCATTTAACAGCATAATATTTGTTAAAGTGAATAATTATTTTCAAATTGTTTAGACTCTTAACATATATAGTGTAAAACCCCAACTTTTTTAATAAAGATGACTTTTCTATAAATATTATTTTTGAATATTATGGAGTAAAATTGATATAATGTTATAGTTGTGGGTAATATTTATAAATTTTGCAAAGTACGCAAGTTGTTATATAATATTCGATTGGTCGGGAAATATTCGTTTTAACAGGGAATATTCGTACAACGGCACAATCATTGGTGGACCCCACAACAGAATTATTGTCGGATTGAGAAAACGACAAAAATACTTTATGAAAATAACGGCGGAAGTTTTACCGTTAACTGTTGAAACACCCGATGTTAAAAGTACAGTAATACGCGTGGTTGCATAGTAGCACACGGTATTAATTATTGATGCTTATGTGATAAATCACTCAGTTTTATTGATATTATTAATGTAATAATACAGAAAATCTTTTTATATAAAATAGAATACTTTTATATAAAGTTATTCTATAAATAGAATATATTATATTCTATTATGCATAGTGTCTGCATAGTGTTTTGCATAGTAAAATCTTTTTATATAAAACAGAATACTTTTATAAAGTTATCTGTTTTATTAGACAATAATTAGAATATATTATATTTTATTATGCATAGTGTTTTCATAGTGCCTGCATAGTATTTGCATAGTAAAATCTTTTATAAAGTTATTCGTTTTATTAGATTATAAATAGAATATATTATATTTTATTTAAAAGATTTTGCTTTAATTATGGACCGTCAGATTAAAGTAAATCAATCTGGACTGTTCATGAGTTAGTTACTATGCGGTCCATGGATTAGTTACTATGCATTTCATTTTCCTATAAATAGAAGCTCATTCCTTCATTATTTTCTTACGAATTCACTGAACTCTAAAGAGAGAAACTATAGAGAGATAGAAGAAAAGTATTCTGCTACTTAACTACGTTTATATTCAGTTTCTTTTACGGTAAGAGATATTATTCTTTTGTATTTAAGAAGAGAACTTCTGTTATTCCATTTCTTTATTATTCTGTTGGAATAACATGTACACGCGGAATACCCTATACGTGGTGACATTCTTCAATTATTTTGTCTTTATTATTCCGTTAGAACATCATGTATGTGCTATACGCCAGACCTGGTTCCGTTTTTATTATCCTGTCTTTATTTTCTGTTGGAACATCCTGTCTGTGCTTTACGCCGGACCTGGTTCCGTCTTTATTATTTCATTCTTTATTATTCTGTTGGAACATCCTGTCGGTGTGATTTTCACCTGACCTGGTTCCATTATTATTATTCTGTTGGAATAACCTGCCTATGCGAAGTACCGCATGCATGGTAATTTCTGTTGTTATTACATTCCTTATTATTCTCAGTTGGTTGAAATTTTGACTTCTATACTCCATGAAATTAGTGGAATATCCTTGATATTTGCGCTTCATCCAGTATTTTTCATGAAAATATTCTTCTGAGCATTCTTGAATTTTACTCTACAAAGCAGTATCATGTTGACAATTTGGACGTTATTGGTTTTTGGACAAATTAATTCTTGAACTTGTTTTATTGAATTCTTATATCATTGTCATCATCCTCATATTTATATTTTTTTTAAAGTCATCTGTGGCCTGTAGTGCATAGATAGACTTGGTATGATTATGACCATGGATTATTCGGTGTAATCATGACCTTAATGTTACAAATGATGTGGTAAAAGTCCTCATTGGCCCGTAGATCATTGATGGACAGTTGTTGGCATGATTATGACCATTAATGAATGCACAAATATTCTTGGCCCGTAGTGCATGGATAATTATTGTGACGCCCCCAAAATTGGTATACAACACCCATTCTGAGTCGCCAAAATACATGGTATAGAAAGCAAACTACAACTTCAATAATACAAGTGTCGTATGAAATACGACAATACATACTGTGAGTTTAAATACAAATATTGTCTTCTAGACAATATTCACATGCAAATAAGTCCTCATTACAATTATTCAAACACTATTTTACAGAAATAGTGAGGACAACTACAACATCATCCTAGAATCATCACTCCATACCCCGACTCGATCCCGCTATGTTCTCACCTCCTGAGAAGAAAAATGGAACAAAAAGGAAAGGGTGAGCTCAACTAGCCCAGTAAAGAATATTATGACTAAGATAATATACAACAAATTATCGTTAGTCTTCAATAGGGAAAAATCTGATAGAATACAATAGACAACAAATTTTAGATCAATAAATGCAGCGGAAACAGCAATCCATTAGAAGAGTCATGTAGAGGATGAATTCTACTGTCTTCTAATATTTAAGAGTCCATCATCAATATTTTATCCCTGTAACAACAATCAATATACATCTTTAATCATCTTTGCACTACAGGCCAAAGATATTCATTTATATCACCAGTTGGTCATGTTCATCTCAACACCTGTTCATCTTTGCACTACGGGCCAAAGAGATTCATCAGTTTAATCATTCATCTTTGCACTACAGGCCAAAGATATTCATCAAGTATCATTATTTAGGACTGAGGATGATGAAAAACATTTTTAAGAATGAATCCAGTGAAATAGAAGGACAAATATTAGGGATTCGTATAACAGTTTATCCAAGATCAATAATACTTCATAACAACCGATTTTGAAGCAGAACTCAAAAATAACGATCAAAACATGGATACAATCAAAGATAGTAGCCAAAATAGACATCTTGGACAAAAAGGAAAATTTTCATTTTTCGGTGAATAGTGCCGTATTCGTGAATAGTGCCGTATACGTGAATAGTGCCGTATACGTGAATAGTAACTCCGACACCAAAAGATAGAAATTTCACAAAAAACATCTTCACGCTTCGTGAATAGTAACTCGTGAATAGTAACTCATGAATAGTAACTCGTGAATAGTAACTCGTGAATAGTAACCCCGACATGAAAAAGTTCCAAATTTGATAAAAAGTTCCAACCAATATTTCAGCATAATGATATTGAAGAAATAATATCATTTTAGAAGAAAATAACATCCCTTACCTCAAAGAAACAGTACTTCGGAAGGAAAGGTCGGAAGTGATGCTGAATGAAAACTTCTATGAACAGCAACTCTCAAAGTATCAAAATACTCACAAAATACACTCAATAATATAGAGAGAGGGAGAAAACTTTGTTTCTGGTGTGATTTTCAATTCTAACTTAGCCCTCTATTTATAGGAAAATTTTAGCCCGCCGAAGCAGACTTGACCTGCTACCTGATGGCTTTACCTGCTACTATTGCCACCTACCACATTTGAAATAAAAATTCAGCACATTTTTCACCAACCACAAGTGGGGCCCACTCAATTCTAGAATTTTCCACCAAAATCATTTATAACCCTAATTTCTGAAGCAGACTCCTCTTAAAATTCATAACAAATCATTTGTTCATTTTTAACGGTTCAAAATTTGTAGACATAAACCTAACTTATATATGTATAACATATCCAAAAATCATAACGATCCAACGGTCGGATTAAAAATTATAATTTTCGCAAAAGAGCTTTAAGAACACCGAAATCCGACAAAATACTGATAAAACACCTCAGCGTTAATTCCTTCCACATAAAATAAATAAATCCATCATTTATATCAAATAAATATTTCATTATCATATAAATCAATAATTAATTATTCACAAATAATATTACAGAATCACAATTATAACAACCAGGCCGTTCCCAGGAAAGAGGGGGCTTTCCAATAAGGATTTCTCCTTACTGGCGCGCAATTAGGTGACCAAACCTCTCCTTAGACAGAACTTTCTAGACATTGCCAATAATGTTATCCGATAATATTATTCAAATAATATGGATTATTGATCTGATAATGGAAAATACTATGCAATGACAATTATTGAAACAATAATAATATAAATATCAACGCAGCAATTATTGAATCAATAAAGTAATGAACAGTAACTCCTGTAGCAATTATTGAGTAGTGCCTTCTTACGTAAGGATCAATAATTCAAAATACTGTGCAATACCGTGTGCCACTGTGCAACAACGCGTATTACTGTATTTTAACCACCAGGTAACCCAACAGTGTTAACGGTAACAATTTACGCCGTTATTTATAAAACTCAATCTTTGTCGTTTTCTTTCTTCCAACCGTTTTCTGTTATGGGGCCCACAAATGACTGCGCCGTCGTACGAATATTCCCCGACAGCAAGAATATTCCACGACCAAACGAATATTCCCCGACAAAAATGAATATTTTAATAACCACTTGTTTATTTTGTAAAAATTTCACATTTCACCCATAACCAAAGCATTATATCAATTTAACCCTTATTAATTTAGAATAATGAATAAAGGAAAATTTAATTTTATTTAATAATAAGTTGGGGTCTTACAACCTCCCCTCCTTATGAAATTTCGTCCTCGAAATTGACGTACGTACCTGTTGTTTCGAACAGATGAGGGTACCTCGCTTTCATTTCCGATTCCAACTCCCAGGTCATTTCTTCAATAGCATGGTTTCTCCACAAAACTTTTACTTGTGGTATAACCTTGGTGCGTAGGATATGCTCTTTCCTATCCAAGATCTTAACAGGTATCTCCTCGTATGTTAAATCTTCGGCTATCTCGTCTGGTTCTAACTCAATAATATGGTTCGGGTCTTTCACATATTTACGAAGCATAGATATGTGAAATACATTGTGAACACGAGACATACTTGGAGGTAACGCGAGTCTATAGGCCACATTTCCTATTCGTTCAAGAATCTCAAATGGACCAACAAATCTTGGATTGAGCTTTCCTCTCTTCCCAAATCTTGTAACTCCCTTCCATGGAGCAACACGTAACAATACATGATCTCCAATATTAAACTCCACGTCCTTTCTATGAAGATCAGCATAACTCTTTTGTCGATCTTGTGAAGTTTTAATACGTTGTCGAATCATTTGGATATTTTCTGTAGTCATGCGTACTAAATCTGGTCCCAACAACGTTGCTTCTCCCACCTCGTCCCAGCATACTGGAGAACGACACTTTCTTCCATACAACGCCTCAAATGGAGCCATGCCTATACTTGCTTGATAACTATTGTTGTAGGAGAATTCCACTAGTGGCAAGTACTTATCCCAACTTCCTTTGAAATCTAGGACACAGAGTCTTAATAGATCTTCAAGGGTTTGAATAGTCCTCTCTGATTGTCCGTCCGTTTGAGGATGGTATGCTGAACTAAATCGTAAATCCGTGCCCATAGCTTTCTGCAAGCTAACCCAAAATCTTGAAGTGAATCTTGGGTCACGATCTGAAACTATGGATACTGGCATGCCATGCAACCGCACAATCTCATTCACGTACATACTAGCAAGACGTTCAAGGGAATAAGTCTCACGTATCGGCAAGAAATGGGCAGACTTGGTTAATCTATCAACAATAACCCAAATCGCATCTATACCTTGAGAAACTTTGGGAAGACCTGTAACGAAATCCATTGTAATGTGTTCCCACTTCCATTCCGAATTCTCAAGTGGTTGCAATGGACCCTTTGGCACTTGATGCTCCGCCTTTACGCGTTGACATGTTAAACACCTCGAGATAAACTCCGCGATCTCTCTCTTCATATTATTCCACCAAAATGTATGTCGAATATCATGATACATTTTGGTACTCCCAGGATGGATTGCAAACGGGGTATTGTGTGCCTCCATCATGATTCTATGCTTCAAGTCAGAATCGTTCGGAACGCAAAGTCGAGAGTTGAATCGAAGTATTCCTTCTTCATCGATTCTTGCTTCTGGAATAGCACCTTCTTGTACTTTCTTCTTCATTTGCATCAGCCCCAGGTCCGTAGTTTGAGCAGCTTTAACTTTATCGATTAAAGTCAGTTCTACTCGTATATTCGCCATCATCACGTGGGTCCCTGGAGTCTTTAATTCTACCTCCATCCTTTGCAAGTCATATAAAATGGGCCTTTGCGTTGACAATATCGCACTCGTATTTGCATATGATCTTCTACTCAATGCGTCAGCTACTACGTTCGCTTTTCCAGGATGATATTGAATAGTGTGATCGTAATCTTTTAACAGTTCAAGCCAACGTCGTTGCCGCATATTGAGTTCTTTTTGGGTGAAGAAATATTTGAGGCTTTTATGGTCCGTATAAATCTCCACTTTCTCTCCATACAAGTAGTGTCTCCATATCTTCAACGCAAATACGACTGCTGCCAACTCCAGATCATGAGTAGGATAATTCCTCTCATATTCTTTGAGTTGTCGTGAGGCATAGGCTATGACTTTTCCATGTTGCATGAGAACACATCCTAACCCCTTGCCAGAAGCATCGCTGTAGATAACAAATCCATCCGAACCAGATGGTATTGTCAGAACAGGTGCCGAAATGAGTCTCCTCTTAAGCTCTTGGAAACTCTTCTCACATTCCTCGCTCCATATGAATTTT
This sequence comes from Panax japonicus, assembly GCA_020205505.1. NCBI lineage: Eukaryota > Viridiplantae > Streptophyta > Magnoliopsida > Apiales > Araliaceae > Panax > Panax japonicus. The sequence continues at coordinate 27,112 of JAINUV010000832.1, forward strand.
GTATCTTTCCGAGTCAGCTGAGTTAACGGAGTAGCGATTCGAGAAAATCCTTCCACGAATCTCCGATAATAACCAGCTAAGCCCAGAAAGCTACGCACTTCGGTCACCGACTTTGGCTGCTCCCAACTTTGTATTGCTTCAATCTTCGCCGGGTCAACAGATACTCCATGTTTTGACACCACGTGCCCAAGGAATGCTACTTCCTCAAGCCAGAACTCGCATTTCTTCAGCTTGGCATAAAGCTTGTGTTCACGAAGTCTTTGTAGTACCAGCTTCAAATGGTGCTCATGATCTTCATGGCTTTTGGAATAGATGAGGATGTCATCAATAAAGACAACAACGAACTGATCCAAATATTCCTTGAATACACGGTTCATCATATCCATGAAAGCAGCAGGAGCATTAGTCAATCCAAAAGACATGACTAAGAATTCATAATGCCCGTATCGAGTCCTGAATGCCGTCTTTGGAATATCTTCAGTTTTAATCTTCAGCTGATGATATCCAGAACGAAGATCGATCTTTGAAAAGAATTGTGCTCCTTGTAACTGGTCGAACAGGTCATCAATGCGAGGTAGCGGATACCTATTCTTGATGGTGACATGGTTTAATTCTCGGTAGTCAATACAAAGTCGCATACTCCCATCTTTCTTCTTTACGAATAAAACAGGAGCACCCCAAGGAGATGTACTAGGACGAATGAAACCGATGTCTAATAATTCCTGTAGTTGGACTTTTAACTCCTGAAGTTCAATAGGAGCCATTCGATATGGGGTTTTAGAAATGGGCTTTGTACCCGGTTCAAGGTCAATAAAGAATTCAACATCACGTTCTGGGGGTAGACCGGGAAGCTCTTCAGGAAATACATCAGGGAATTCTCTAACCACAGAAATATTATTCAAATCTGACTTGTCTTTATTCAAATCCATAACATGGGCTAAGAAAGCTTGACATCCATTTTTCAATAAACGAATAGCTTTGTGGCTTGATATGACAGTGACTGATTTTAGTGGTTTAGTGGTTTGAATTCGTATGACAGGTTGGTTAGGAATATGAAAACTAACAACCTTACGAAAACAATCAATTTTGGCATGATGAGTGGTTAACCAATCAATTCCTAAAATCACATCAAAAGCAAGTATCTTTAAAGAGATAAGATCAACAGGTAATGTGATAGTGCCAACTTGGATCATGCAAGATTTATAAACTGTAGATGTAACGAAGGTTTCACCCAACGGAGTTTCAACAGATAAATCAAAATCTAATTTCTCCGGAGTCAAGTTTAAACGTTGAGCACAAGTAGGAGAGATAAAAGAATGGGTAGAACCGGTATCTAGTAAGGTATAAACTTCGCAAGAATTCAAGATTAGCTTACCCGTGATCACTTCGTTTGGGTTCCTCACGTTTTGGCCAGTCACGACAAACGCTCTTCCAGGAACCGCTGATTTCGACTTATCCGGGACAGCCCTTGGAATCACCACTCCCGCTGAACTTGGTTTCGCTATAGTACAATCTCGAGCGATGTGGCCTTCCTTCCCACAGTTGTAACATACCTTGGATTGTTGTGGACAGTTTGGGCTGATATGTCCCTCCTTCCCGCATTTGTAACATCTAACTGGCGGTCGTTCTCCTCCCCTAAAATTTGTTGTTGGTGTTGGTGCTGCTGCTGATGTCTTCCCGTCGTTGTTGAATCTCCTCTTTCTGAAATTTCCACTTGAGTCACCTCTCCTATTATCATGTCCACGATTACCACCTGAGTGGTTACCACCTTTGTCCGTATTCTTTCCTCCTCGCTGGTTATCATCGTTCTGATGACTACCCTGGTTGTGGTCCCTCGGTTGAGTATACTCACCATCTCGCTCTAATAACTGAGCCCTGTTTACAACATCTGAATATAAAGAAAATTTATGAGATATAAGGTATTGGCGAATCTCGGGTTTTAAACCTCTCAGAAACATTCGCGTCATGCGTTCCTCATTCTCCACCAAATGAGGTGCAAACCTGGACAACTCTGCGAACTTTGCCTCGTATTGAGACACCGTCATGTTGTTCTGTTCGAGTCTAATAAACTCTACCTCCTTCATATGACGAATACTTTCTGGAAAGTACTTGTCATTAAACAGTTTCTGAAATCTTTCCCACGACATGTTGAGTGCATCTGGCTGGGTACGCTTCACAGATTCCCACCAGTAATCTGCTTCACCACGAAACATAAAGGTGGCAAATGGAACCTTCTGTTCCTCCGTGCATCCCAAGACATCGAATATCTTGGTAATTTGCTTGACCCACATTTCTGCCATGATCGGATCCGGCTTTCCCTTAAATTCTGGTGGTCCCAACTCCTTGAACTGCTTGGCTGTGACAGACCGCGCATTGCCATCATTTCCACCCGTATTTTGTACACGAGTCTCCCTTGTCTGATTTTGCATGAACTGCAAAAAGCTCCTAAACATTCCATCGTTCATCGTTTGTTCGGTAGTGTTGTTTACAGGAGGAATATTGCCTTCCTGTTGCCCGTTCTCCTGGTTTGCGACTAAAGGTTGTTCCATCGTCTCATAAACTCCATTGTTAACGTTCTCAGCAGCCATTCTTAAATACTGCCATAAAACAAGGGTTAATTAAACAAATTAACATGTCACATAATATTCCTATATTATGACCGACCATCAAATAAGCTTAGGTAGGACACACTAGCGAAGGATTTACTCGTCTCTCCCCTCCTAGTTCTATTCCCCGATCTCCGCCAGAGATCATATCCCTAAGCTCTGATACCAACTGTAACGCCCCCAAAATAGGTATACAACACCCATTCTGAGTCGCCAAAATACATGGTATAGAAAGCAAACTACAACTTCAATAATACAAGTGTCGTATGAAATACGACAATACATACTGTGAGTTTAAATACAAATATTGTCTTCTAGACAATATTCACATGCAAATAAGTCCTCATTACAATTATTCAAACACTATTTTACAGAAATAGTGAGGACAACTACAACATCATCCTAGAATCATCACTCCATACCCCGACTCGATCCCGCTATGTTCTCACCTCCTGAGAAGAAAAATGGAACAAAAAGGAAAGGGTGAGCTCAACTAGCCCAGTAAAGAATATTATGACTAAGATAATATACAACAAATTATCGTTAGTCTTCAACAGGGAAAAATCTGATAGAATACAATAGACAACAAATTTTAGATCAATAAATGCAGCGGAAACAGCAATCCATTAGAAGAGTCATGTAGAGGATGAATTCTACTGTCTTCTACTCCCTCCGTCCCAGGATAAAAGTCCTGATGGACTTTTCACGCATATTAAGAAGAGGAATAAAATGACAAAATTGTCTATAATAATGTCATTAAATATGGAGAGATAATTAGAATAAGAAAAGTATGAGATATTTAATGCTACGGGCATAATAGGAAAAAATATGTAAAAGTTTGGTTATTAAAAGAAAGTAGACATTTAACATGGGACAACCCAAAATAGTAATAAGGACTTTTATCCTGGGACGGAGGGAGTAATATTTAAGAGTCCATCATCAATATTTTATCCCTGTAACAACAATCAATATACATCTTTAATCATCTTTGCACTACAGGCCAAAGATATTCATTTATATCACCAGTTGGTCATGTTCATCTCAACACCTGTTCATCTTTGCACTACGGGCCAAAGAGATTCATCAGTTTAATCATTCATCTTTGCACTACAGGCCAAAGATATTCATCAAGTATCATTATTTAGGACTGAGGATGATGAAAAACATTTTTAAGAATGAATCCAGTGAAATAGAAGGACAAATATTAGGGATTCGTATAACAGTTTATCCAAGATCAATAATACTTCATAACAACCGATTTTGAAGCAGAACTCAAAAATAACGATCAAAACATGGATACAATCAAAGATAGTAGCCAAAATAGACATCTTGGACAAAAAGGAAAATTTTCATTTTTCGGTGAATAGTGCCGTATTCGTGAATAGTGCCGTATACGTGAATAGTGCCGTATACGTGAATAGTAACTCCGACACCAAAAGATAGAAATTTCACAAAAAACATCTTCACGCTTCGTGAATAGTACTCGTGAATAGTAACTCGTGAATAGTAACTCATGAATAGTAACTCGTGAATAGTAACTCGTGAATAGTAACCCCGACATGAAAAAGTTCCAAATTTGATAAAAAGTTCCAACCAATATTTCAGCATAATGATATTGAAGAAATAATATCATTTTAGAAGAAAATAACATCCCTTACCTCAAAGAAACAGTACTTCGGAAGGAAAGGTCGGAAGTGATGCTGAATGAAAACTTCTATGAACAGCAACTCTCAAAGTATCAAAATACTCACAAAATACACTCAATAATATAGAGAGAGGGAGAAAACTTTGTTTCTGGTGTGATTTTCAATTCTAACTTAGCCCTCTATTTATAGGAAAATTTTAGCCCGCCGAAGCAGACTTGACCTGCTACCTGATGGCTTTACCTGCTACTATTGCCACCTACCACATTTGAAATAAAAATTCAGCACATTTTTCACCAACCACAAGTGGGGCCCACTCAATTCTAGAATTTTCCACCAAAATCATTTATAACCCTAATTTCTGAAGCAGACTCCTCTTAAAATTCATAACAAATCATTTGTTCATTTTTAACGGTTCAAAATTTGTAGACATAAACCTAACTTATATATGTATAACATATCCAAAAATCATAACGATCCAACGGTCGGATTAAAAATTATAATTTTCGCAAAAGAGCTTTAAGAACACCGAAATTCGACAAAATACTGATAAAACACCTCAGCGTTAATTCCTTCCACATAAAATAAATAAATCCATCATTTATATCAAATAAATATTTCATTATCATATAAATCAATAATTAATTATTCACAAATAATATTACAGAATCACAATTATGACAACCAGGCCGTTCCCAGGAAAGAGGGGGCTTTCCAATAAGGATTTCTCCTTACTGGCGCGCAATTAGGTGACCAAACCTCTCCTTAGACAGAACTTTCTAGACATTGCCAATAATGTTATCCGATAATATTATTCAAATAATATGGATTATTGATCTGATAATGGAAAATACTATGCAATGACAATTATTGAAACAATAATAATATAAATATCAACGCAGCAATTATTGAATCAATAAAGTAATGAACAGTAACTCCTGTAGCAATTATTGAGTAGTGCCTTCTTACGTAAGGATCAATAATTCAAAATACTGTGCAATACCGTGTGCCACTGTGCAACAACGCGTATTACTGTATTTTAACCACCAGGTAACCCAACAGTGTTAACGGTAACAATTTACGCCGTTATTTATAAAACTCAATCTTTGTCGTTTTCTTTCTTCCAACCATTTTCTGTTATGGGGCCCACAAATGACTGCGCCGTCGTACGAATATTCCCCGACAGCAAGAATATTCCACGACCAAACGAATATTCCCCGACAAAAATGAATATTTTAATAACCACTTGTTTATTTTGTAAAAATTTCACATTTCACCCATAACCAAAGCATTATATCAATTTAACCCTTATTAATTTAGAATAATGAATAAAGGAAAATTTAATTTTATTTAATAATAAGTTGGGGTCTTACAATTATGGTCGTGATACTAAAGAATATCATTGGCCGTAGTGCAGGGGTGATTCAATGATGTGGAATATTTATTAAGCTGAGTCTCAGCGATAACAGTGATGAAAAACCTTTTAAATCATAAAAGATAGTAGATTTTATTTTCTACTTGACTCTTTTAATGGATTGCTTGTTCCGATGCAGTTAAACTTGATGTCTATTATATTTTATCAGTTTAACATTGTTGGAGACTAATGATAATTTATTCTACATTATCTTAGTCATAATATTTCTTACTGGGATAGTTGAGCTCACCCTTCCTTTCACTGTTCTCTTCAGAAAATGAGAATATAGCTGGGACGAGTCGGGGAACGGAGTGATGGTCCAGAGGATAGCATTAGTATTCCTCACTATTCTGTGAAATAGTGTGATAATAATTGTAATGAGGACTCCTTTTGAGTTTGGATAATCTCTAGTAGACAATATTTGTATTCAAACTCGCAGTTTATGTTTTGTCGTATTGTACACGACAGTTGTATTAGTAAGTTGTATTTGAATTCTGTACCATGTATCTGACGACCCAAGATGGGTGATGTATACCTAATTTTGGGGGCGTCACATAGGTTGCCTAAACTGGATTGATATACATGTTGTTTCTGTTTTGTTTACCATTAAAACATGTTCTGGTTACTTTTATATAACTATTTGGTTACTTCTTTATTATGTTTTGGTTACTGTTATCATATGGTTTGGCTACTACCATTGTGTCCTCAATCTGAGATTTTGGTTATTTTTATTTTTTATTCTGGTTAATATATAATTGTTTAGTATACATGGATTGCCTAAACTGGATTTCATTACATGATATTTCTGTTTTGGTTACCATTAAAACCTGTTCTGGTTACTATCATATAATTATGTGGTTACTGTTTTATTATAATTATAAGTTTGTATGAGGACTGTTATAAAGTGTTAAATGTATATATTTTATTTATATCATGTCATCATGATGGAATAAGAAACTCCAATTAAGAGTTCACATTTATATATATGATAGTCATTTATAGATCTCATATTAAAATGAAAATAGTTTGAGATGTGCAGTTGGTATCCAAACCTGCATATAAGGGTAACCATTTTAATTTTTGTTAGTAACCAAATAATTAAAAACTTATATTAGAACAGTTATCAAGTGCTTAATGTAAATGTGAGGGTTCACATTTATCTAGCTGATGGATACTTTTAAATTACGTAGTTGTAAAAGTTATTTCGAAATGGTCCATGCCAGTTGGTAACTAAATATGAATATAGAGGTAACCATTTTATTTTAGATGGGTAACCAAATTTACATAAAAATGTTTCAGAATAATTACCAATTGTTCAATGTATATGTTTACTTTATATTGATAACTCATGATGGAATCAAAAATTAAAATATTAATCAACATCAATTTTGTTTAATGTACACCATCAAAAATGTTACCAACCTTGTGGTCAATGGTTACAAACAGTAAACAATTATATATTACTGTAAACAATTAAATTTGTTGTATTGGTTATTGTCAGTCTTCATTGTCTAACAACTGAATAAACATTGTAAAGTAACCAAATCAATATTAGACAGTAACCAAATTACATAATCTTAGTAACCAGAATATAAACCACATTTTTACATGCAATTTTGAAGGCCTAAATGATGGAAATTTATCAAAAAAAAACCTGCAGTTCACCAGCAAAGCTTGTGACTTTTGATCGTTGATCCGTTTCCAATGAAATTAGGCTCCGAAAACGCCAAAATCCGACACTCCAAACTTGACAACACTATACAGTTATATACTTCAACAACCAATATTACAGTAACCAATTAATCTCTGCAGTAATTAAGTTTGCATTAGTCAGTATCCAATTCAGCATTGGTCAGTAACCAATTAAGTCAGTATTAGTCACTAGATAATTTTACACAGTAACCAAGTCAGGAATATAATTTTATACTGTAACCAAGTCAGCATTAGTCAGTAACCATATAATGCTACACAGTATTTGTAGTAACCATTTTAAACGTGAAAAACTTAAGAAAGGTTATCAATATAGGAATTTGTAGAAAACAAAGGTAACTATATGCATATGAATCACTTACCTCAGTATTCAGATTTTTATCGAAGTTTCTGCGATTTTTTTACTGAACTTCAACAATCACGGTAGTTCGATTGTTTTTGGTTACTAAACTTGAAGTTGCTGTTGATTTTGTATGTTATTTTGTGATCTCAGCATGCCGTCGCGACGAAAAGTTCCGTCTTCTCCGATATCAGTGTTGTGTCGCGCCAGAAGATTTGGATTTCTCCGATATCAAAGTTGCATATTTTGTTCAGTTGCTTGAATGTAGGAGATTAGGAGCGATTTTTTGTGTATAAAAGAGTCTGTAACTGACGTATATACGTAATTTTAGCAACTTTATATTGTGTTGTTTTATTTTTGTAATTATTTTGTTTGTGTTTTATTTTTGTAAATATTTTCTAATTGTTGTATATTAGTGTTAAGGACCCTAAAAAAAACCTCCCACAACAAAGTCATTCTCAAAAGTAGAGGCCTTATTTTTGGTGAAAGAAACAAAAGGGCTAAGCCCTTCTATTTATAGACTTAGGGGGTGTTTGTTTAGAGCTGAATGGAGCTGAATCTGAATGACTGAATCGGTCAGTGCGTTTATTTTGGTCTGAATGGCTTAATCGGTAAGATGGACGAGCTGAATGGCTAAGTCAGATTTTTTAGGTAAATGGCTGAATGAGCAGCTGAATGAAGTAAGAAATTTTTAAAAAAATCTAAAAAAATATTAACTATTATATTAAGTAATATTAAATAAATTTACAACAATTTTGAATTTTTTCAGAAGGGTAAAATAATAAAGTTTTGTCATTCAGATGTTTCAGACATGTCAATTATCAAATAACTTTTTTCACTCAGATTCAGATTCAGCTCATTCATATTCATATTCAGCTCATTCAATTTTTATCAAACACCCCCTTAGTAAATTGTAAAAGTTTCAAACTTGAAAGATGTAAGACTTGAATAGGAACAATACTGTTTGCCCCCACACTGCTCTAGCTCCCAGTTTTAAAACAAATAAAAAAGAAAAAGAAATGAATAAGAAAATCTTAATCAATCTTCTAAACTCAATAAGAATATATATATATATAGTAGATAAGGAATAGTGTGCACAAATATATTTTCACTCAAGAGAAACACAACTATGTCCCTTGTGTGAGCTGGTGGAATCCTTTTAGGTGTAAAGAAGAATCAAACAAAATTCATACCTTATAACTGTTAATTGCACCTTTTCTTATATGAATTTTGATCAATTTGGGAATTAATTTAGACCCATTAATTGATTGAATCTATATAAAATTAAAAATGCACTTGATAGTCTATTACAAGGAGATTAATAGAGAGTAATATATGATTCAAGTAAGAATTATATATTATATTTTAATTATATCCAAAATGGAGAATATGAAAAGGTTCATTGTTGTTTAAGAAAACTATTTTTTTTAAGTCCCACATTGAGTAAGAATAAAACTATTTAATACTTTATAAGTATATGTGGAATAGTTTAATTCACTAGTAGTACTAAAAGAATGGCTTGGAGTTGGTCACAATGACGTGGTGCAAAGCACCATCCGCCTGCGTCCGGGGGGTCGTGCTGCGAGTTCGGGTCGCATTGGCGCTTTAGGCGCACTTTCATCGTCGCTAGGAGCCTCTTTTTAGCATTGAACCATATTAATAAACTTCATTAATGGTTAAACCGTTTTTTTGTTTAATCATTATGCAATGCAAAACTGATACGTGATTAATATATCATTTATTTTGAAATGATTCTTTACTCACAATTCAGTTATGAAAATGAATAGTCTCCATCTTCTTCCTTCTATCATCTTTACACATCAGCATATATTGAGGTTCATAGTGAGTTGCTATCACTAAGAACAAATATAGATTTTGACATTAATCCTGTAGGTATATTGCTAATAGCTTTTAACAAACCTTAGTGGTAAGGGGCAATAAACACCCAAAGACAGGGACTACCCGTGTCAATCATTTATCTTAATTTTCTGTATTCATTATAATTCGTAACAATAACATATTCTTGTTGATTACAAACTGCCAAAAAAAGTAAGTTTTGTTCTCATTAGTCCGTCGAAACCTGACCAAATGGCCAAATTACGCCCTTAAAACTTGACTCAGGAATCTTGGGAAGGTAGTGTGTACCTAAATATCTTATACTTCTGCACAATTTTACTGCAAACACATTTCATGGTATTTAACTTGGCATAATAATAATCTTATACAACAAGAAGGAGCATATATAACATGTGAAACTTTAACTCGATAAATGAGAAAGCATATCAAAGGTGCATAATCATGAAAATGGTTAGCATGAAGTTAACTTTAGTCAATTAATCAATACAATGTCGACCAGTGGCAGAATCAAAATATTTTTATAAGAAAGTCAAAATACATCAGTAAAAAAAATATTTATTGACGCTTGAGTGGTTCTTTCAAATTTTCCCAATTATAGTATTTCACAACATCCTATTACAACTTTTGTTAACATTTAAGTTGTGAGTAATGGCTTTAAATATATATATATATATATATATATATATATATATATATATATATATAAGAGTTATATGTATATACACAGCTGTGTATTACATATTAGGGTTATGGCGACGGATTTTTTGGGCTATGGCAACAGTTACTCGTCGCCATAGCCTAGAATAGCTATGGCGACGGGTGAAACCGTCGTTGTAGCCCAAAAAATCGTCGTCATAGCTGACTGTGTAATACACAGTTGTGTACATATATTTTTTCCTATATATATATATATATATATATTAATTTTTCTCGAACTATGGCATTAATCAGACTTTGAAATTTTTAGTCAACTGATTAGCTACTTTTATAGATAAATTATAAATTATAATATTATATATTCAAAACCTTATATTGTGGTTCATGGGATTAATTAGATTGAAAGAAGGAATTCCAACAACAATAAAAAATAGAAGGGAGATTTAATAATCTTGATAGGATAGAACTATGGTGAACTTATGGTCACTATAATGGGATTCAAACAAAAATTCTTTAGTTTTTTATTTTTAATTAGTTTTGTTACCACCTTTTTTTGCCTCAATTTGATGATAAAGCAAAAGAAAAGTAAAGGGAAAAAGAAAATACATAAAAAAAGAGGAAAAAGAAAACAAATAACTCCCGAAGATTACAGGGTGGGGAGTCATATGACCCCCTGACCCCATGGTTTTGCCATTGGTGTCGACACGCAGGTTGGGCAGTCCTGCTGATAAAGACTAATACTGAGAGATTTGAAATATATCCCAAATTCAACTTCTACAACTGCAATTTTCAATATAATATTACTAATAGGTTTTCTAAAAATCAAGTGAAATGTCTGTATATGTTGTTATTAACATCCAACCCATCATTTTCAGTTAAGCACCAACTGCTGCCTTAGTATTGGATTTAAGGTCTAATCAAGTAACACCAATAGTTAAATCACAATTGTTTTATTAAAGAGTAGTTTAGCCGTCTAATTTCAATCATAATTGAAGCAACAATACATCTTGTTGATGCGTTTTCCATGCATAATCCCAAGTGGTATAGTATAGCCTCGGATCATCCATTAAGTCCATGATCTTGACTTGTACTAAAATATAAAATGTTAAGCAGTCAAGTAATCTAAGGTTAATGTCCGGCCTAATACGTGTTAAGTAAGGTACTTAGATTTTATAAGTAACGTAAATGACTTTTGACATTAAGGTCAATGTGATTTAAGGTTTTAACACATAGCTTAAGAAAGTCATTTAATACTATCATTTAACAATTAAAATTTATTTGAAATTTCATCACTACCTCTTTATAAGAAATTGAAAATTATTAATACAAGGGAGAGAATTTATTGCAACAATGAAGGAATGTAGGAGTAATATAGTTGTAAACGACAAACATTTTAAAATAATTTTTTTTTTCTAAAACGACAATCTGGTAAGAACAAATGGAATATATACCTCTAGTCATTTCATACTAATACAAGATATAAAAAAGTTAAAACTTTAACGAAGTAAAATTAAAGAAATGTCATTTACCAAGTAAAATTTGTTTGAAATTCTATCACTACCCCTTTATGAAAAATTGAAAACTATTAATACAAAGAGATAATTTTTTAGAACAATGAAAAAAGGTAGGGATAAATAAATTTTTTAGAATAAATATTTTTTTTCTAAAATGACAATATTTTAAGAACGAACGAAGTATGAAATTTGATAATTAATGTAACTGACCACATTTTCCATCTCCTTTTCACTACATAACTTCCAAAACAACTACATAAAAAAGATATCATAATTTTTACATACACACATCATACTATACTATGATCCTCCGCCTGACATGTGGAGCTCACAAATAGTGTATGTATATGACTATTATATGAAATCACCCCCCACCCACCACCCACCACCCACCACCCACCACCCAACAAAAAAAAAACTAAATAAAAATCCTACCACTACCAGAAACAAGAATAAGGGCAGTTTGATGTTTTAGTGTTGTTTTGAAGGCTAAGAAACCACCTTGTCTTTGTAGTAGAATAAAACAAGCCATGTTTGAGCCTGAACCAGACAAAATTTCGGATTCGGACGGATCGAAGCCTGATCCAGATAACCACCCTCTTGACCCGAAAAAATGATTTCTTGATTTTCTCTGATATGCTCTGTTTTCTGGAGAACTGGTAACTTCTTAGAAACAGTTGCCTCTTCTCTATATCTGTGTAACCCATCTCGGGCCTGAATATTGGGACAAACCCCATTTGGTTCCCACCCATTTAATTTATGGTTTATGTATGTAGTATACAGTATACTATAGATAGAGACAACAGAGAAAAACAGAGGAGAGAAGAAGAAGGGAAAAAGAGTTGTTACTTATAAATGAGTTGTTACTTATAAATGAGTTGTTTGAGGCTGTTTGGATTCTCTAATTAATATTCTTCTCTATATTTGTCTTTTCTTTTTTTAAATAAAATATCAGGCATGAGAATTAAATATATTCTTCTCATGCCCTTAAATCTTATTATTGGAATAAAATATTAACAAAATTGATATTTTCAAGTATAAAAATTATACTTCCACACCAGAGTATAAGGGTTCTGCACTTATGTGATGTGACGTTTGGAAAAATATCAAAATTATAAATTTATTTATGAAAATATCAATTCTCATTATAATATGAGTCGTGCTATATATTGTAAAAGTTTTCTGATACGTGTGATTTGATAAGATTATAAAATTGACTTGCACTATATCATAAAAGTATTATCAACTAGATTTATGCACGAAACTAGTAATAAAAAAGTAAAATCGCAATATATATCAATTTCCATATAATATTAAAATTACATACATTTGAATTCAGAAGCAATTTTTGAAAAGAATAAGGTATGAATTTCAAAATTTTAGTCTCAAATAATATAAATAATATGACATTAGTCTTTATGATAACAAATTTATGTCAATAATAAATAATGACTTATATGTATACATGAAATATATAAAAATTAAAAATATTTATCCTAATTTATTTTATCTTATTGCTTAGAGTTTCACCACGGTTGCAATTCTAATTTCTCATAGATTTGTCAACATATAATTTATTTTCCAAATTAAATATTTTAATAATACTTTAGTATAGTCAACTCAAAAAGATGTACTCAACCAATGTAAACTGATTTGAAGACAAGTCATTTGAGACAAATAAAATTTTTGACACCCTTACTATTTACTTTTACTCCATCCGTTTCTTAAATAAGTGTCGTTTAAGGTTTTTGCACATAGATTAAGAAAATCATTTAATACTATCATTTACTCCCTCCATCCCGGGATAAAAGTCATTATTACTATTTTAGGTTGTCCCATGTTAAATGTCAACTTTCTTTTAATAACCAAATTTATACACATTTTTTTCTATTATGCCCATAGTATTAAATATCTCATATTTTTCTTATTCTAATTCTCTCTCCATATTTAATGACATTATTATGGGCAATTTTGTCATTTTATTCGTCTTCTTAATATGCGTGAAAAATTCACCAGGACTTTTATCCTGGGACGGAGGGAGTAATAATTAAAATTTGTGTTAAATTCCATCACTACCCTTTTATAGGAAGTTCAAAACTATTAATACAAGGGAGAGAATTTATTAGGACAATGAAAGAAGGTAAGAGTGATATAAGAAAGTAAATTTATTCTCCTATAAAGTTATAAACGACAAATAAATTAGAACAATTTTTTTCTTCTAAAACGTCACTTATTTAGTAACGGGTGGATTACCTTTTTTTTTAAAACTTTCTAGACCCACATAATATAGTTCAATTGCTTCTAGTAATAAAAAATGATATTTATGTTCTACATTTTTTATTTACATGCAAGTGGAGAAATTCAAAGGGAAAATCTCATTTCCCTTTGGTAATTCACAATCTCTTTTAACATTTCTGTAGTTTATAGTCTTTGTGAAAGTCCCAAATGTTTGTCCACAATTTATATTCTAAAACATTATAATCTTGAATTCTCTTATTATCATTGGGCAAACTATGGATAATAATTTAATTATTGTTTTATTTTGGGTGAACTAAGAGAGTAATATATTTCAAAGAAACTAAATGCTACATTAAAATCTTAAGCTACAAAAGCCTCCAAATATCAATGAGCTACAAATTTTGTCTAGGGTTATATTTTTCCACAAGAGGGGGAGAGACAGAATCAGAAGGCCTGATATTGTGTACAATGTAATAATCTTGGTTTCAATATAAGCAAGCAGGAGAATTACAGTTCTGTACCAACAATACAAAATGAAATAACCAACTTATAACAGCTACTCTATTCTGGAAAAAACAAGTATCCTACATGTACAAAATCTAATTACAATGACAAAGTATTGATATAAAATAAGGGCTTCATCACAAGACACGAAATTGAGAAAATCGAAAAAACCAAGCACAGTCCTAAGGATTTTCCAAATCAGAAATTCCACGTGAGAACCATACCAGAAATTTCGGCCCCAGTTATACATTCTCGTCACCTTGTCCCAGCTTCATCATCTGCTGCTGCAGGTACATTTTCTGAATAATTGGTCATATCTATGTCAACGAGTGTAAGATCGTATGGAACAGAGAGAGAGGCATCCATTAGCAAGGAAGAGTTCATTGCTTCTGATTTTGAGTCATCCGGTGCTGTGCTTTGATTCTGGGGAGTGCTACTACCAGAAGATGATACACTCGATAGTTGTATGTCATCTATCTTGTTTCCGAACATATACTTGTTTCTTCTTACAGTATCCATCTCCTGTCCAGTTGGGACAAAGGTCCGTGCCCTGTACTTCCTCGATGACTCGTCACCCTCACTATTGTTGTACAGTACATAATCATGGTAAGTTGGCGCAAACTGTGTACAAGGGCAGAAAGATTGTATAAAGGTTTCAGAAAGGAACATGAAAGATTGGTTCATAACATCAACATAGATCAAGCACATTCTATTAAACAGACCAAAAGCTGAAAAATAAGATGAGTGGAAGTTGCATGGCCCACCTGATGGACTGTGTCATGGTAAAAGTCATTTAACTTGAGAGCATGTGCGAGGCTTCCTGAAAACCCACTAGAAATGCCAATGTTTGCACCAGCATACTCCTTATATGGAAATGCATAAAGATGACCAACTGCTGCGATGAGCATCTCGACACAAATTATAAAATTTTGAAATTCAGCTGCTTCCTTTGCATCTTTAATAAAACCAGACTTTGCAGCAAGAAAAACCATAACACCCTAACAATGAAAGAAGAAAGCAAATGAGATATATACAGGAAGACCCCAACAAGTTTCATCCATACAGTTTTTCCGTTAATTAAAAAGGGACACTGGAAGGCAAATCGTTGTGAACCTTACATACTCCCTGTGTGATTTTATACCAACCTCAATAAACTTAAAACAACAACGATATTAGTACAAGAAAAATTTACAGCAACTCCTAAGCATGTCAACAGATGAGCAAGACTCTGGGTTACCATACAGTTTCCAGAATTTTTTTTCTTTGCACCATCATTAAACTTCAAGATCTTTCATATATATTAAGAATTGAGAAGTCTAGGATGACGGAGGTTTCCGCCCTTCTGTCTATTTGATGAAGGGGACTTTTATAAAGCAACCACCAACAAAATTATAATTTCCTGGTCCTTTCTGATTGACTTAGTTCTACCAAACAACTGGACAAATAGATTAGAGAAGCACTTGACAAGCATGGTCAGATGTGATATGGTGCATGTAGAATAAGTACAGGTACAGCATGATTGATGAAAGACAGAAGAGATAATTGGATTAAGTAGCCACAAGTATGAAAAATTGCAGATGATGGATTTCGTAACTTGAGTAAAGAGGTGACATAATTGACTTTTCGACAAATACTTCCAGTAGATCAAATCACTGTTGTCAGTTGATCAATGAGTCAAACAAGTAAAAGTATCCTTGAAGTTTAAAGGGGGGGGGAGGGGGAGAGAAAGAAGTTACGGACTGGTACTCACAATTGTCAGAAAGCTTAAAGTGGATAATTTTATCCCTTATAAACATATATAAACGCAAAATTCACCGGCAACGCTACAAATCAGAGCAGGATGATTACTTTGCAAGAAGAATTGTTAATGATAACAAACTAGTCTAAAAATCCTACCTGCCAATAAGTCAGAAAAACAACTGACTTAATGATGATGAACTTCGGAACAGGATTAAAAGGCTGGAGCAAATCCCTGCATGCAACGTAGAACAAGGCCAATGCATACAACGCCATAGTGTATGAAAATGTATAGATAATAGTGAGATACAGATATGATTGTCCTGCACTGAAATCTCCATCATGATATTTCCCTTTTGCATACAAGATGAGCGTAACAGCAACTAACATGGGCTTAAGAATCACAAACTGCAAACACCCTTGCTTACACCTTCGTATGAAACGCCTGTATAGTTTTAACAGTGTCAGAAACATGGTTCAACAAGTACAAGGTAAGAGATGCTAACTTCATATGTGAATCACTTCAATGAATTTAGATAAAAGGTCTCATACACTCCCACAAAATTCTAGAACATAACAACCCTTCACTAGATACATAACCCTGACCGACTTGGGCGGGTATGTGTTGCCAGCAACAATAACATCAAAACATTCCATTTTCACAATTCCCTATAATATAGCTAACAATTACTAACTCTATGCATTTAGAAGGGGGAATGGGTTAAAAACACTTATTCTATAACAGCAGGATTTAACCCTTTTCCTTGTTTCACTATATACCCCTACAATTAATAAATTCTAAGTTTTTCAACACAGCAAAACATTTAGAAGTTCACCATGCACCAAGTACCAACCAATCAAAAGATACAGGACTGCTTTGTAAATAACTCACCCATCAAGTGGAACGGGAGGGAAGCAGCATGTCATCAGACACCAATTTGGCTTCAGAACACGGCCACTTAAACTTAACACAACAGCTCCTGGACCACCTACCCACGCTAGGCACAAGGACAGGAAATTATAGATAACCCAAGCTTCATATCTGAAAATAGTAACAGAAAAGAAGTTAAGGGTAACTCATGTAATTGTATCTTTAGGTTTATTAGAACACTTAAGTGAACATTAACTAAAGGTATGTCCATTATAGAAATGAGCACACACTTTTTACGCATATTAATTCTAGCTATCAAAAATTAAGAAAATTAGGTAAAAAGAAATAGTGACCACCTCTTATACACTAGTCGGCCTTATGAAACTTTACCATGTAAAAAATTAAGGAAGCACCTAATATGGGATTTCACCACATATAGGAATGCAACAGCAACCATAGATAAACCAATATAGTATGGCATGGCATGGAATGGCAGTAGAGTCATTTTAACAATGCTCAAATGAAAGAGAATTATCTGAAGCGGGCAATAATTAGGAGAGGAACAGCAAGAAGATTAGTTTAAATATAATTTGCATAGACCTAAAGTCCAGGGAGTAGGGAAAGTGAGATTCCAAACCTAACAGATCAACGACCAGTCAAAAAGACGATGAAAGAGATTAAACTGGACCGTATCAATGTTTGTAGGTTTGGCAAAACCAATTACCACAAAATGTTACGCTTGTAAACGTTGTACAAAGGAGTAATAGATTGAGTCTTGAAATAAGTAAGAAAGCGATGTTCAGGGGCTGATCTGGACTTTCTAGGTACTGAACACAATATGAATAGTAACCTTGGCTGTTTAGGGTCTTCGGGTGTGTTAGTTTGAGGGTTTCATAGAAAACGAAGAATAGAAACGCGGAAGTAGAACCATAGAACAAAGGATTTTCAAATCTGAAGGATGGACTAAGCATCAAACCAAGATACATCAGGCATTAAGATCAAGACATGAGGTCAGAGTTGCATTACACATCTCAAAAGTAAATGCTGAAAAATTCTTGCACCTTTATCTATATTCAATTGAAAGATATTACAAGGCTTTCTGTGGATTAGATCTCTATAGGGGCATGAAATCCCTAACTAGGATTTATTCAACAGTAGTAACAGATAACAAACATCTTTATCTTAAAACAAATAAAGAATGAAGAATTTTAGAATGTATTTTGACTTGTGTGATCCTTACAAAAGTTATGTCTAGACACCTAGGGGAGGTCCAAGATGAGAGACTCAAAGTACTTTTTAGTCTAGGGTGCAAAAATTTTAATGTGGCTTTAGTTGCCAACAAGGTAGTAGAAGATTTTAGGAGGAGGCATAAGACTTTAATCCTTAGTCTGGACTTCAAGAAAGCGTAAAAGAAGATGAATATGTGCTGCTTAGATAGGTTCAAGGACAGAATGTCCTTTAGTTCCCACTTCTCTGTAATAAATGAGCCTAATACGTGGCCTGTAAAGGGACCTAATGTCCCCCCTTTGTTCACTTTGGCCATCTTAGGACCCTTTTGTTCTCTTAGGATCTTCTCTTTTTTATCAGAAAAATAAAAGAAAACCTCCAAGTCTTTAACCACCGATATCCAAAGCTCTTAAGATTCTTTTTTTTTCATCAGTAAAATAAAATTAAAGTGGTTAATACAATTGAATAAAAAAAATTTAAAAAAAAAACAAATGAGTAATAATAAATAACTACAGATGTGGGGGTGAGTGGTGGGGGTGAGTGGTAAATAACTATACTAAATAACTATAGATATAGATATATGGGTATACTTAAATAACTATAGATAAGCATACTTACATTTCTCGAATGGAATTGAAATAGATTGTGGCACTCTCATTTACGACGAGGGACAGGAAAGACATTAATGCATAAACCTGTCAAGTAGGACCAAGGATTAGAGCATCATCGAATTTAAACGAGACAAAAAAACATAAATAGGAAAATAGAAAGAAAGAACAAAACTGTATATCAATGGCAAATTTGACAGAAGTTATGCTGCATGTTGCTGAAATCTATTAGCATATGATCAAGTTAATATATTTGATGGCAAGTTCAAGCACAAGTATCATGCTCTATGCATTTTCACAAACTCAGCATGAATGAAACACAGACATACAAACTTTCTATTTGCAAAAATAGGTGTCAATCTAGACAAAGTCCAACCACAAGTCTAAGGGGGTGTTTGTTTAGAGCTGAATGACTGAATCGGTCAGTCATTCAGTGCTTTTGTTTTGAATAAAAATCGTCTGAATGGCTGAATCGGTCAAATTTTTGGGCCGGATGATAAAGTGTAATTTTTTTGGCAGAATGAAGTATTTTATATTTAATTTTTTTTACAATATTAACTATTATATTGAGTAATATTAAATAATTTACAACAATTTTGAATTTTTTCAGAAGGGTAAAATAATAAAATTTTGTTATTCAGATGTGTCAGACATGTCAATTATCAAACAACTTTTTCATTGAATTCTTCATTTAGCTCATTCAGATTACTTAAACATTCAGAACTATTTCATTCAGTTTTATCAAACACCCCCTAAGTATTGTAGGCCAAAACATATAATTGAAAATGTTTTGCATAAGTTATCACAAGAGTACACATGAAGTACTATACAAACCACTCTGCAAAATAAATAAGAAAATGGAAAGTATTATAGAGGATTACATGATTTATTTTCTCAAATTTTTCAAAAAGGAAAACAGAGATTCTGGTTAAAGTTATTTACTATTATAATAATGGCTAGAGGGGGCATAGAACCTATCCTCAAACCCTACATGAAAAGGACATAATGACTATTGAATAGTAACGCCACAACAAGTTTGAACCCATGGCCATGACTACTCCCATATAAGAGAGGGATGACACCACCTGAGTTAGAGTTTGTTGGTAAAATCATCAACTTAAAAATGGGGAAAAAATTTAGGGGGGGGTTGGTTTGGGGGGGGTGAAATTGAAGGATGAAACGAAAACTAGGCATTAGTCCACAATCCTAACACTACAATGTAATAAACAATTATTTTTTCATGAGTCTTAATTGTTGCCTAGTTCTTCAAGATTGATTTAAATTACCCTAAAATACTTGTAATGAGCTCAGAAAGTTGAAAAGTTTTTTTAGAATCCTACAATCACAATCTAGAGGATTCTAGGTTACTTTAACAAGTTTCATTTTCATTTTGTGCATTATACCCATTTGCTCCCCAAAATATAATTGCTAATCATATATTAAAGATAAATGATACACCAACAAACAATATTTTAGAATTGGTGCAACACATTTTTTATCCTATTTGAGGCCAAAGAGAGGATGTTTATAGGACTAAAATTGTCGACACCTCATTCTGGACGATCTTCTGTTTGATTCTTATGTTGGTGTAGCACTACTTTCTGTTAAAAGTTGAATTTGAAAATTAAAAATAATAATAATAATAATTGATGGAGGAAGATATGATGTAAAATAAGGAAACTTCTCAGCCGAGAAGGGATCTATCTACCACTACAAATTACTTGTAAAATAAGGAAAATTCTCAGCCGCGAAATGATCTCTGCTACAGAAGTTACTTGTACATAAGCCATAAGGACATTTCTACGTTTGAGGGTACTTGTTCAACTTGAATACTACTATTGCTTAAAGTGAAACCCCCGATATAATTATCCAAAAAGTTTTTCAACAAAATAAATATATATCAAAAGAATAAAGAGATTACAAGTAGAGGGGGAATGAGTCACCCACCCTATAACAAGTGAATAAATCATACACAGCTCTCTAATCTCTACAAAGGTCAGAATCAGAATTACCCCTGAAGGCAGTCAAGGCAGTAGGCACCCATGACAGATTCACAAAGCCCCAAAGAGATGCAAGGAAAATCATATTATTTTGGACAAATCAAAAGATAGGTTGATGTTCCCTAAAATTTGACCACTACGCTAGTTCTAAATTCCTCAAAGAACATAAAAGGTTGCACACATCCAAAACATCTTTGCATCTTTCATCACTCAAAAACCTCATGTGCACATCATCATCCCATTATGTTCATAAGATCAACTAAAAATGGAAAAACGTATGGTCAATCTACACGTGGAGCACAAGAAAGATACCATATGCCAACAAAAAGGGGTATATAAGACTACAAAATAAAAACTAAACAGACAAATGGAAGCCTGTAATAAATATAACTTACAAAAATAAAAACTAATCACAGTATAAAATCACAATGGGAACCAAAAAAGATATCATGAAGCACCCAGTGCAAACTAACCTGTATAATTAACAAAGAATATGGCCTACGCTACATCTCCTTAAACCAAACAACAGAAGACTCAACATCCAATGCAGATTCGGAACAGAGCTTACATGATCATGCCATTATTCGAATGAAAAAACAAAAATAATAATAAATAAATAACTATACAGACAAATGAATGTCCTCAATAAATATAACTCACAAATAACAAAAACTATACACGGTATAAAATTGCAACGGGCAACTAAAAAGAAAAGATATTTAAAGCACATAGTGTGAACTCCCTCTTATCATTGACAAAATAATAATGACCTGAGCTACATCTCATTAAACCACAGAACAGAAGACTAAACATTTAAAGCAACTTCAGAGCCAGAGATTACACGATCATGCCATTATTAGAAACAAAAAAAAATCACGCATTCACTTCAATTTTAGCATAATATCAAAATAAAAATCATAACACTAATTTATCTGGAAAAAGATATGACGCTTAGAGAAATAAAATTTAAGAATTGAGTGAGGAATTCCAATAAAATAATGCAAGGCTAAATCTGATACACCTGCAACTGAAATTCCACAATATGAATTATACATTTTAGCACAATAGAAAGATTAAATAACTTACAGGAACCATAAAGATTATGCGAACAATGAATCTCTGGTAAGTAGGCTCTGTATAATTCAACAGGTGCCTGTAGATGTGGAAAATTGCCAAAGCAATTGCCCCAATTGTGCAAGGCAATGCAACAGCAATATAGTATACATGCCCCATTCCTTTCAACTTCTTTCTGAAAATTGAAGAAAAACAATGCAACAATACCTTTATTTATGCCCATACAAACAAATACCCCTACATAAATAATCACCCATATTTATCCGAAACAGAAAAAGAATACAAACCTCAATTGAACTGTACACACCCCTAAGCTTTACAAGTTAGGACACATCGAAATACAAAACCCTAAATCCCCAAATGCTATATTTGCGCCAGAGTAGAAGTTGAAGTATTATCTGCAGTAAAATACAAACAACTATAGATCAACAAACCCTAAAATTGCAAAGTTCAGCCGGTGAAGTTTAGAATCAAGTTCAAATGTGGCGTGTAAAGTCAGAAATAAACAATTACTCAAAGTTGTTCCATAAATGTAACGAGCCCAGTTTACCATTTGAATCAATTTGCTGTTTCAAAGAAAAAAGAAGCAAATTAAATGAGATCAGTTGAACAGTAAATGAACTTACATATGAAATCGAAAATAGGAATGAGTTGAATTGTCGATGAAGACGATGGTATCGAGAAAGAGATAGAGATCTGATGGTTGGCGGAATGAAATGATGTTGAGCTTGCGGGACCGAGAAAGACAATAATGGCGGCTTGCAGACAGTGTGTATATTGGATAATTTGTACTATTAAACTGAAATCTTGCCAGCGGTAGAGGAAAAGTTCTTTAATTATATATATTTCATATAAGAGAAAAAAAATCTAAATTTTCAACTTCATATGAATTATAATATTTCATATTTTCTATTATGACCACATATATTGTTATCAGTTGTGTCAACAGTTGTGTCAAGTATCTCCGTCGCTACATATAAACGGCAGGACGCCCCATATAATTTATTAGGTTAAGTGAAAAAAATTAGAATCAATTATATTTTATTAAATAAATTGTTGATATAACACTCAATCACATCAAAAGATAACAGGAAATTTAGATACTAGCAAGTTGAAATATTATTTCAATTTAGATATTTCTTTCGTCCCACGATAAAAATCTCTATTACTATTTTAGATAGTGTTAAGTTAAATGTCTATTAACCTTAAATATTTTATTTTTTACAATAATTTGTTTATAATATTAATTGTCATATTTCAATTCTATATGTATATTATGGAGCATCACTAATTATGTATAGAAAACTATATAATTAAATGATAATTTAAATATGAATAATTTTATCATTTTATTATCTTTCTTAATATGTATAAAAATCAACTAAGATAAAATTATAGGGAATTGATATTAGTTATGTGACGCCCCCAAAATAGGTATACAACACCCATTCTGATTCGTTAAAATACATGGTACAGATACAACTACAACTTTATTAATACAACATAAAAACTGTGAGTTTAAATATAAATATTGTCATCTAGACAATATCAACACTCAAATAAGTCCTCATTATAATTATTGATACATTATTTTACATAAATAGTGAGGACTACTAAAACGACTTTCTAGAACCTTCATTCCATACCCCGACTAGTACTCGCTACATTCTCGCCTCTTGAGAAAAAATATGGAATAAAAGAAAAATGGTGAGCTCAACTAGTCCAGTAAAGAATATTATGACTAAAATAACATAGAATAAATTATCGTTAGTCTTCAACAGAGAAAAATCTAATAGAATACAATAGACAATCAGTTTTAAATCAATCTTCGCAGCGAAAATAATAATTCATTAGAAGAGTTAAGTAGAAAATGCAAGCTACTATCTTCTATATATGAATTTAAAAGTTCATCATCGATATTTTATCCCTGTAACATCAATCAATATATATTTGGAATTAAATATTTATCTTTGCACAACAGGTCAAAGATATTCATCAGTTGGTCATGTTCATCTTTGCACTACGGGCCAAAGATATTCATCAGAAAATCATTCATCTTTGCACTACATGCCAAAGATATTCAGTAATATCATCATTTAGGACTGAGGATGATGAAAAATATTTTAAAGAAAACGAATCCAGTGAAATAAAAGAATAAATATTAAGGATTCGTACTTTAAACAATCCAAGTTCAAAAATACTTCATAAATAACCAGAGTGGAGTAAAATTCAAGAATGATCAAAACATGGACACAATCAAAGCTAGTATCCATAATAGATATTTTGGACGAAAAATGAAAATTTAATTTTTTTATGAATAGTGCCGTATACGTGAATAGTAACTCCGACACTAAAAGACAATAATTTCACAAGAAAAATACTCACAATATTCTGGTATAATGATATTGAAAGATATAATATCATTTTTAAAAAATAATATCACTTACCTCGTAAAGACAGTAATTCTAGTTGAAACACCGGATATAGGTTATGACTTGGACTTGCACCGTATAGCAATACTCAAAGTATTAAAATACTCAAAAGAATATGCTCAATATATCGAGAGAGAGAAAGAGAGATAAAATTTCATTTTCTGGTGTGATTTTCAATTCTAACTTAAGAACCCTATTTATAGGAAAATGCTTAGAACACCAAATCGGAAAATTTAATAAATTAATAATATATATTTATTAAATTCTTACGCACACCTAATCTGATTCAAATCAGCCACCACACCTCACCTAAATCAAAAAAAACTTTTTTCTTATAAAAAATATTTAAAACTTAAAAAATCAATTATTCTAGAACTTCAGAACTTTAATAATTCATAATAAATAGCCCTTTTGTCAGAAAAAATCGAACCACGTCTTTTTCATAGGAAATTTCATTATCTACGACTTTGCAGAAGAAAGGTTTTCCAAATTCCTAACAGAAAATGACCGAAATCCACAAACGGACGATTTTACAGGCTATAATCAAATTTCAGTCAAGAAATGGGCCCAGAAACATGTTTAACATGTTTTAAACAACTTTTGCAACAAAAATACTCTTTCATATACTCGTATATCCCACATTCATTGTAAAAAAAATATCATCATTATTATATTATAATAATATAATAAAATATTATTTTATCAGAAAAGATAAAATATCGATTTTCAACAATTGTCACTTTAAAAATTTTCTCCATCTATATCCACATAAAATGAATATTTTCCTCATCATATAAATCAATAATTAATTATTCACAAATAATATTACATAATCACAATACTGACAACCAGGCAGTTCCTAGGAAAGAGGGGGCTTTCCAATAATAATTTCTCCTAATTAGCGCGCAATTAGGTGACCAAACCTCTCCTTAGACAGAACTTTTCTAGACATTGCCAATAATGTTATCTAATAATATTATTCAGATAATATGAATTATTGCTCCGATAATAGAAAATATTGTGTAGTGATAATTATTAAAACAACGGTAATATAAAATATCAACGTAGCAATTATTGAATCAATAAAATAAAATACTGAACAGTAATTACTGTAACAATTATTGAGTAGTGACTTCTTACGTAAGAATTAATAATTGGTGCAATACCGTGTTCTACTGTGCAACAACGCATATTATTGTGTTTTAACCACCGGGTATTCCAACAGTATTAATGGTAACTGTGACGACCCCAAAATAGGTACATACCATTCTGAGTCGCCAAATATATGATACAGAAAATAACTACAACTTTATTACAATAATTGTCATACAAAATACAACAACACATATGTTGTGAGTTTGGATACAAGTACATACCAAATGTTACACATGTCCCAACCGTGGATAGCACGTCACAGTGACACCTTACATAAAGGTATAGTCAAAAACTGTTTTAGAAATTAAAATCTTTGGAAAATGCTCAAGGAAACCTTCGTACATGGGAGGCCATGCGTCTAGGTTATGATAGATATCATATGGCCACAGAATTATCCTTGGTTGACCCAATAGACCCCAAAGAAAAATAAGAAGATTACTATCATATTCTTCCCAATGGTAAGTCTTCACTTGACATATCATTATCTCCAATGTCTCTAATTGAGAATTATACTTCAAAAAAATACCAAGATTATATAGGTAGTGCTCGTATATATACTCAGCAAGTGGATGAGCACATCCCTGTCTTATGATGATACGAGGTTGTATGTCATTAGACATCTTATATGATAGTGACAAAACACCCTTCCAACGTTGGGTTCGCCTCACCCTCAATAGCTATAGACCACCGTTCTATTCCCCTATTGTGACACCCCCAAAATAGGTCCATTCCATCCAACCCATTCTGAGTCGCCAAATACATTGTACAAAAATAACTACAACTTTATTATTACAACATATAAAGTATTGTCGTCTAGACAATATCCACATACAAATAAATCCCCATCATAATTATTGATACATTATTTTACAAAAATGGTGAGGACTACTAAATAACTCTCTCTAGAACCATCATTACATCCCCCGACTCGTACTCGCTATATTCTCGTCTCCTGAGAAGAAAAATAGAATAAAAAAGGAAAAGGGTGAGCTCAACTAGCCCAGTAAAGAATATTATGACTAAGATAATATACAACAAATTATCGTTAGTCTTCAACAGGGAAAAATCTGATAGAATACAATAGACAACAAGTTTTAGATCAACAACTGCAGCGGAAACAACAATTCATTAGAAGAGTTAAGTAGAGAATGCAAACTACTATCTTCTATATATGAATTTAAAAGTTCATCGTCGATATTTTATCCCTGTAACATCAATCAACATATATCTGAAATCAAATATTCATCTTTGCACTACAGGCCAAAGATATTCATCAGTTGGTCATGTTCATCTAAACACCTGTTCATCTTTGCACTACGGGCCAAAGATATTAATCAGTCGGTCATGTTCATCTCAACACCTGTTCATCTTTGCACTACGGGCCAAAGATATTCATCAAGAAATCATTCATCTTTGCACTACAGGCCAAAGATATTCAATAATATCATCATTTAGGACCGAGGATGATGAAAAATATTTTAAAGGAAACGAATCTAGTGAAACAAAAGAACAATTATTAAGGATTCATATTTTAAACAATCCAAGTTCAAAAATACTTCATAAGTAATCAGAGTGGAGTAAAATTCAAGAATGATCAAAACATAGATCCAATCTAAATGATGATTAGTTTGGACAAAAAGAAGAAATTTCATTTTTTGGTGAATAGTGTCGTATTCGGGAATAGTGCCGTATACGTGAATAGTAACTCCGACACCAATAGATAGAAATTTCACAAAAAACATCATCACGCTTCGTGAATAGTACTCGTGAATAGTAACTCATGAATAGTAACTCGTGAATAGTAACTCATGAATAGTAACTCCGACATGAAAAAGTTTCAAATTTGATAAAAAGTTCCAACCAATATTTCAACATAATGATATTGAAAAAAGAATATCATTTTAGAAGAAAATAACATCACTTACCTCGAAAGACAGTACTTCCAGTTGAAACACCGGATATAGGCTATGATTTGAACTTGCACCGTATAGCAATACTCAAAGTATACTCAAAATACTCATAAGAATACGCTCGATAATATAGAAAGAGAAAACTTCAGTTTCTGGTGTGATTTTCAATTCTAACCTAAGCACCTATTTATAGGAAATTGCTTAGAACACCAAACAGAAAATTTAATATAATAATAATATATATTAAAAATTCTTACGCCCATTTTTTTCAGATCTGATTTCAGCTCAATAACATGTGCAAATTGTGCCCAAAAATGTAAAAAACGTTTTTGTTATTAAAAACAATTAAAACTTCTAAAAATCAATTATTTCGGAGCTTCGGAACTTCAATAATTCATAATAAATAGCCCTTTTGTCAGAAAATTCGAATCTCGCGAGTTTTTATAGGAAATTCAATTCTCTACAACTTTGCAGAATTTTTTTTTTCCAAATTCCAAACAGAAATTGACCAAAATTCACAAACGGACGATTTTATATGCTATAATCAAATTTCAATCAAGAAATGGGGTCCACCGACATATTTCACATGTTTTAAATATTTTTGGTAATAAAAATACTCCTCCTCCACATATACTCATATATCCCACATTCATCGTAAAAATATCATCATTATTATATTATTAAAATATAATAATATATTTAAATGAATTATTTTATCATAAAAAGATAAAATATTAATTTTCAATAATTGTCACATTAAAAATTTTCTCCATCTATATCCACATAAAATCAATATTTTCCACATCATATAAATTAATAATTTAATTATTCACAAATAATATTACAGAATCACAATACTAACAACCAGGCCGTTCCTAGGAAAGAGGGGACTTTCCAATAAGAATTTCTTCTTACTGGCGCGCAATTAGGTGACCAAACCTCTCCTTAGGCAGAACTTTCTAGACATTGCCAATAATGTTATCTAATAATATTATTCAGATAATATGAATTATTGCTTCGATAATGAAAAATACTGTGTAGTGACAATTATTGAAATAACAGTAATATAAATATCATTGCAGCAATTATTGAATCAATAACATAAAATACTGAACAGTAATTACTGTAACAATTATTGAGTAGTGTATTCTTACATAAGAATCAATAATTGGTGCAATACCGTGTGCTACTGTGCAACAACACGTATTACTGTGTTTTAACCACCGGGTATTTCAACAGTATTAACGGTAACAACTACGCTATTTTTTATAAACAACTTATACTTGTCATTTTCTTCATCCAATCGCTTTCTGTTATGGGGCCCACAAAAGACTGCGCCGTCGTACGAATATTCCCCGATAGCAAGAATATTCCACGACCAAACGAATATTCCCCGACAACGATGAATATTTTATAACCACCTACTTATTCGAAATATTTGCGCATTTTACCAATAACTTTCCACATTAATCAAATCAACCCTTACTATTTCAAAAAAATAAATAAAGGAAATTCCTTTTTATTTAAAAATTTTCGGGGTCTTACAACCTTCCCTCCTTATGAAATTTCGTCCTCGAAATTGACGTACGTAACTGATGTTTCAAAAAGGTAAAGATACCTCGCTTTCATTTCCGTTTCCAACTCCAATGTCATTTCCTCTATAGCATGATTCCTCCACAAAACTTTAACTTGTGGTATGACCTTCGTGCGTAGGACATGCTCATTCCCATCCAACATCTTGACAGGTACCTCCTCGTACGTTAAGTATTCGGCTATTTCGTCCGGTTCTAACTCAATAACATGGTTCGAGTCGTCCACATCGGTACATAAAAAAACGTTATAAACACGCGACATACTTGGCGGTAAAACGAGTCTATAGGCCACAGTTCCTATTCGATCGAGAATTTCAAATGGATTAATAAATCGAAGGTTTGAGCTTTGCTCACATCGCCAATTCTCACTTTTGGAATAACAACTTCTTGTACCTGCTTCTTCATATTCACCAGCTCCTGTGTGTAGCTTGAACAGCTTTAACTTTATCGATTAAAGTCGATTATACTCGTATATCATCACGTGGATACCTAGAGTTTTTATCTCCATCTCTATTATTTGTAAATTATACGAAATGAGTCTTTGACAATATCGTACTCGTACTTGTATACGATCTTCTACTCAACACGTCAGCTACCACGTTCGCTTTTCTAAGACGGTATGGTCAGAACATGTGCCGAAATGAGTCTCCTCTTGAGTTTTTCGAAGCTCTTCCCACATTCCTTGCTCCATTTGAATTTTGTATCTCTACGAGTCAGCTGCGTTTATGGAGTAGCGATTTGAGAATATCCTTCAACGAATCTCCGATAATAATCAACTAAGCCTAGAAAGCTACGTATTTCGATTACCGACCTAAGTTGTTCTCAACTATGACTCATATCCCAACCTTGGATAGCACGTTACAATAACACCTATCAGTTTACTATCGCACGAATATGGCGTCCCCTACAAAGAGTCTGGCTTCTGTGCATTCCACAAAGGAAGTCACCAGATAAAGGCTCGGGTATCAACTTCTACAGTTGGGTTTTAACTCCTGAAGTTCAATAGGAGCCATGAGATTTTAGAAATGGGTTTTGTACCGGATTTAAAGTCGATACAAATTCAATATCACGCTCTGGGAGTAAGCCAAGAAATACTTCAGGAAATACGTCAGGAAAAATCAATAACAACAGGAATATTATTCAAATCTGACGTGTCTTTATTCAAATCCATAACATGGACTAAGAAAACTTGACATTCGTTTTTCAATAAACAAATAACTTTATAATTTAATATGAAAGAATTTGACTTCAATGGTTTGGTTGCTTGAATTCGAATAACAGGTTGTTTAAGAATATGAAAATTAACAACCTTACGAAGCAATCAATTTGGCATGATGAGTAGTTAACCAATCAATCCCCAAAATCACATCAAAAGCAAGTATCTTTAAAGAGATAAGATCAGCAGGTAATGTGATGGTGCCAACTTGAATCAAACAAGATTTCTAAACAACGGATGTAATGAAAGTTTCTCCTAACGAAGTCTCCACAGATAGGTCAAAGTCTAATTTCTCCGGAGTCAAGTTCAAATGTTGAACGCAAGCAAGAGAGATAAAGAATGGGTAGACCGGTGCCTAGTAAGGTATAAACTTCGCAAGAATTATAATTAACTAACCCGTGCTAACTTCGTTCGGGTTCCTCGTACTTTTACCGGTCACGACAAACGCTCTTCCAGGAACTGTTGACTTTGACTTTCTGGGAAGCCTTTTGAATCACCATCCCCGCTGGAATTAATTTCGCTACCGTACAATCTCGAGCGATATGTCCTTTCTTTTCACAATTATAGCATACCTTGAACTGTTGTGGGCAGTTTGGGCTGATATGTCCCTCTTTCCCCGCATTTGTAACATACGACCGGTGGTCTTTTCTCCTCCCTTGGAACCAGTTGCTGCTGGTACTCGACGTCTTCACATGGTCGTTGTTGAATCTCCTCTTTTTAAAATCTCCTCCCAACTCGCTTCTTCTATTTCATGGCCGTGATTACCACCAGAGTGGTTACCGCCTTTGTCCCATATTCTTCTTTTCTCGCTGGTTATCGTTATCTGATGACTGCTGTCACCAGTATGATCCGGTTATGGTCCCCGCGATTGAACTTACTCGTTATCTCGCTCTAATAACTGAGCCCTGTTGCCAACATCTGAATAGAAAGAAAATTTATGAGAAATGAGCATACTGACGTATGCCGGTTTCAAACTCTCAGAAACATCCGAGTCATACGTTCTCATTATCCACCAAATGAGGTGCAAACCTGGATAACTCCGCGAACTTCGCCTCGTACTGGGACACCGTCATGTTATTCTGCTCTAGTCTAATAAACTCCACTTCCTTCATATGCGAATACTTTCAGGAAAGTATTTTGTTGAAAAGTTTCTGAAACGTTCCCATGACATGCTGAGTGCGCTGGATGGTACGCTTCACAGATCCCACCAGTAGTCTGCCTCACCACGGAACATAAAGGTGGCGAATGGAACCTTCTGTTCCTCCGTGCATCCCAAGACATCGAATATCTTGGTAATTTGTTTGACCCACGTTTCCGCCATGATCGGATCCGGCTTTCCCCAGAATTCTGGTGGTCCCAACTCTTTGAACTGCTTGGCTGTGACAAGCCGCGCGTTGCTATCATTTCCACCTATTTGTACACGAGTCTCCCTCGTCTGGTTTTGCATGAACTGCAAAAAGCTCCTAAATCCCGTCGTTCATCGTCTGCTCAGTGGCGTTGTTCACAGGAGGAACATTGCCAGCCTGTTGCACGTTCTCCTCGTTGGTAAGTACAGGCATCTCCACGGTCTCATTTACTCCACTGTTAATATTCTCAGTCGACATTCTCAAATACTGTCATAAAACAAGGGTTAATTAAACAATTAACAAATCACATAATACCCCTATATTATGACCAACAAATAAGCTTAGGTAGGACACACTAGCGAAGGATTTACTCGTCTCTCCCCTCCTAGTTCTATTCCCCGATCTCCGCCAGAGATCATATCCCTAAGCTCTGATACCAACTGTGACGCCCCCAAAATAGGTCCATTCCATCCAACCCATTCTGAGTCGCCAAATACATGGTACAGAAATAACTACAACTTTTATTATACAACAATAAATATTCCGTCTAGACAATATCCACATACAAATAAATCCCCATCATAATTATTGATACATTATTTTACAAAATGGTGAGGACTACTAAACAACTCTCTCTAGAACCATCATTACATCCCCCACTCGTACTCGCTACATTCTCGTCTCCTGAGAAGAAAATAGAACAAAAGGAAAAGGGTGAGCTCAACTAGCCCAGTAAAGAATATTATGACTAAGATAATACAACAAATTATCGTTAGTCTTCAACAGGGAAAAATCTGATAGAATACAATAGACAACAAGTTTTAGATCAACAACTGCAGCGGAAACAACAATTCATTAGAAGAGTTAAGTAGAGAATAAACTACTAACTCTATGAATTTAAAAGTCATCATCATATTTTATCCCTGTAACATCAATCAAATATATCTCAAATCAAATATTCATCTTTGCACTACAGGCCAAAGATATTCATCAGTTGGTCATGTTCATCTAAACACCTGTTCATCTTTGCACTACGGGCCAAAGATATTCATCATTGTTCATGTTCATCTCAACACTGTTCATCTTTGCACTACGGGCCAAAGATATTCATCAAAATCATCTTTGCACTACAGGCCAAAGATATTCAGTAACATCATCATTTAGGACTGAGGATGATGAAAAATATTTTAAAGGAAACGAATCCAGTGAAACAAAATAACAATATTAAGGATTCGTACTTTAAACAATCCAGTTCAAAAATACTTCATAAATAATCATGGTAAAATTCAAGAATGATCAAAACATGATCAATCAAAGCTAGTATCCAGAATAGATATTTTGGACAAAAAGAAGAAATTTTATTTTTCGGTGAATAGTGCCGTATTCGTGAATAGTGCCGTATACGTGAATAGTGTCGTATACGTGAATAGTAACTCCGACACCAAAGATAGAAATTTCACAAAAAAATCATCACGCTTCGTGAATAGTACTCGTGAATAGTAACTCGTGAATAGTAACTCATGAATAGTAACTCGTGAATAACTCATGAATAGTAACCCGACATGAAAAAGTTCCAAATTTGATAAAAAGTTCCAACCAATATTTCAATAGATATTGAAGAAAAATATCATTTTAGAAGAAAATACATCCTTACCTCGAAAGACAGTACTTCTAGTTGAAACACCGGATATAGGCTATGATTGAACTTGCACCGTATAGCAATACTCAAAGTATACTCAAAATACTCACAAGAATACGCTCGATAATATAGAGAGAGAAAACTTCAGTTTCTGGTGTGATTTTCAATTCTAACCTAAGCACCTATTTATAGGAAATTGCTTAGAACACCAAAGCAGAAAATTTAATATAATAATAATATATTAAAATTCTTACGCCCATTTTTTAGATCTGATTTCAGCTCAATAACATGTGCAAATTGCCCAAAAATGTAAAAAACGTTTTTGTTATTAAAAAAATTAAAACTTCCAAAAATCAATTATTCGGAGCTTCGGA
>JAINUV010000833.1:0-146637 GCA_020205505.1 Panax japonicus
CTACCCCCAGAGCGTGAAATTGAATTTTGTATCGACGTTGAACCCGGTACAAAACCCATTTCTTAAGCCCCATATCGAATTGATCCTATTGAACTTCAGAGTTAAAGACTCAACTGCAGAATTATTAGACATTGGCTTTATTCTTCCTAGTACTTCTTCTTAAGGTGCTCCTATTCTATTCGTGAAGAAGAAAGATGGGAGTATGCGACTTTGTATTGATTATCGGGAGTTGAATCATGTCACCATCAAAAATAGGTACCCATTGCCACGTATTGATGACCTGTTTGACCAGTTGCAAGGAGCCAAATTCTTTTCAAAGATTGATCTTCATTCCGGATATCACCAATTGAAGATTAGAACCAATGACATTCCAAAGACGGCTTTCAGAACTCGGTACGGGCATTATGAATTCCTAGTCATGTCCTTTGGATTAACTAATGCTCCTGCTGCCTTCATGGATATGATGAACCGAGTATTCAAGGAATACTTGGATCACTTTGTGGTCGTCTTTATTGATGACATCCTTATTTATTCCAAAAGCCGTGAAGATCATGAGCAACACTTGAGGCTGATACTCCAAAACTTGTGAATATAAGCTTTATGCCAAGTTAAAGAAATACGAGTTCTGGCTTGAGGAAGTAGCATTCCTTGGGCACGTGGTATCAAGTCATGGAATATCTGTTGACCCAGCAAAGATTGAAGCTATTCAAAGCTGGGAGCAACCTAAATCAGTGACCGAAGTACGTAGCTTTCTCGGCTTAGCTGGTTATTATCGGAGATTCATAGAAGGGTTTTCTCGAATCGTTACTCCACTAACTCAACTGACTCGAAAAGATACAAAGTTCAGTTGGAGCGAGGAATGTGAGAAGAGTTTTCAAGAACTCAAGAGGAGACTCATTTCAACACCTGTTCTGACAATACCATTTGGTTCGGAGGGATTTATCATTACAGTGATGCTTCGGGCAAAGGGTTAAGATGTGTTCTCATGCAACATGGGAAGTCATAGCCTATGCCTCACGACAACTCAAAGAATATGAGAGAAATTATCCTACTCATGACCTAGAGTTAGCAGCTGTGGTCTTCGCACTTAAAATTTGGAGGCATTACTTGTATGGGGAGAAGGTGGAGATCTTTACAGATCATAAAAGCCTCAAATATTTCTTCACTCAAAATGAACTCAACATGCGACAATGACGTTGGCTTGAACTGTTGAAATATTATGATCATACCATCTAATACCATCTTGTAAAAGCGAACGTGGTAGCTGACGCATTGAGTAGAAGATCATATGCAAGTACGAGTACGATATTGTCAACACAAAGGCCCATTTTTGTGACTTGCAAAGGATGGAGATAGAGTTAAAGACTCCAGGGACCCATGTGATGATGGCAAATACGTATAACTGACTTTAATTGATAAAGTTAAAGCTGCTCAAGCTACAGACCTGGAGCTGATGCGTATGAGGAAGAAAGTGCAAGAAGGTGCTATGCCAGAAGAAGAATCGATGAAGAAGGATACTTCATGTCAACTCCAGACTTTGTGTTCCTAAGGACCCTGATTTAAAGTATAAAATCATGATGGAGGCAACAAACACACCGTTTAACAATCCATCCTGGGAGTACCAAATGTATTCATGAATCTTCGACATACGATTTTGGTGGGGCAATATGAAGAGAGGAGTAACGCTCGTTTATCTTCAGGTGTCTAAACGTGTCAATGAGTCAAGACGGAGGGCATCAAGTACCCAAAAAGGGTCCCATTTGCAACCACTTGAAATTCCAGAATGGAAGTGGGAGCCATTACTATGGATTTCGTTACTGGTCTTCCTAAGGTTTCTCAAGGTATAAATGCGATTTGGGTCATTCTTGATAGATTGACCAAGTCTGCTCATTTCTTACCGATACGAAAACTTATACACTTGAACGTCTTGCTCGTCTGTACATAAACGTGATTGTAAGGACTGCATGGTATGCCATATCCATAGTTTTGATCGAGACCACAAGATTCACTTCATGATTTTGGGTTAGTTTGCAGAAAGTTATGGGCACATATTACGATTTAGCTCGGCATATCATCCTCAAACGATGGATAGTCGGAGAGGACTATTCAACTCTTGAAGATCTATTAAGACTCTGGTCCTTGATTTCAAGGGAAGTTGGGACAAGTTCTTACCATTGGTGGAGTTTTTCTACAACAACAGTTATCAAGCAAGTATTGGCATGGCTCCATTCAAAGCGTTGTATGGAAGAAAATGTCGTTCACCAGTATGCTGGGATGAGGTGGGTGAAGCAACGTTGTTGGGACCGGAATTGGTACGTATGACTACGAAAAAGATTCAAACGATCCGACAACGTATAAAAACCTCACAAGATCGACAAAAGAGTTATGTTGATCTCATCGAAAGGACGTGGAATTCGATATAGGAGATCATGTGTTGTTACGTGTTGCTCCATGGAAAGGAGTTACGAGATTTGGAAAGAGAGGAAGTTCAATCTTGATTCATCGGCCCATTTTTAATCCTTGGTCGAGTAGGAACTGTAGCCTATAGACTCGCTTTATCGCCAAGTATGTCTCGTGTTCATAACGTTTTTCACATATCCATGTTACGTAAATATGTGGAAGACTCGAACCACATTATTAAGTTAGAATTAGACGAAATAGCAGAAGATTTGACGTATGAAGAGGTTCATGTTCAAATCTTGGATAAGAATGAACATATTCTACGCACCAAGGTTATACCTCAAGTCAAAGTTTTGTGGAGAAACCACGATGTTGAGGAAATGACTTGGAAGTTAGAATCTGAAATGAAATCAAGGTATCCATACCTCTTCGACATACCAGGTACGTACTCTAATTTCAAGGGCAAAATTTCATAAGAATGGGAGATTGATATAAAGATATAGTTGTGGGAGATTTCATTTTGAATAAGATGAATTTTCTATAAATATTATTTTTAAATATTATGGAGTGAAATTGATATAATGTTATAGTTGTGGGTAATATTTATAAATTTTGCATAGTATGCAAGTCGTTATATTATATTCGATTGGTCGGGGAATATTCGTTTTAGTAGGGAATATTCGTACAACGGCGCAATCATTGGTGGACCCCACATCAGAATTATTTTCGGACTGAGAAAACGATAAAAATATTTTTATGAAAATAATGGCAGAAGTTTTACCGTTGATACTGTTGAACTACCCGATAGTAAAAGTACAGTAATACGCGTGGTTGCATAGTAGCACACGGTATTGATTATTGATGCTTACATGAGAAGTCATTCAGTTTGTTCAATTATTGCTATAGTAATTGTTGCATAATATCTCACGTTATTTGATTCAATTATTGTCGATATTTATTATATTGTTAAAATCAATAATTGAGACGACAAAATTATTAATATTATTATTTGCAATATTAACGATGTCTAGAAGTTCTGTCAATGAGAGGTTTGGTCACCTAATTGCGCGCCAATAGGGAGAAATCCTTATTGGAAAGCCCCCTCTTTCTTGGGAACGACCTGGTCGATTAATATTGTGAATTTTAATAAAGATGATAAATGTTGTTGAAATTATTAAGGTTATTTTTATGAAGTTTGCTTATTTTATGGACCCCTATTTACCCATTTTCCAAAATAATCGGTAAGAAAATTATTTAAAGGTGGGGGCCACATGTGGGGCCCATATGTGTTGGAAAAATGATTTTGGAAATGGAAGAGTATACGTATGGAAGTATATGTGTGTATTGAGTATATGGTAGGAGAAAATGAGATGTGAAAGTGATGGGTGTGTGATGTGTGTGTGTGAGTGGAAAATGGTGGAAAAGTGGTAGTGTAATAGTGATGTGTAAGAGTGTAGTAAATTTGATTTTTGGGTGGGTGGGGGATTGATGTTGGTTATGGGGGAGAAAAATTAAGTGGTGTATATATAATATTGATATATATAATATGAAAACATGTGTTTATATATATGTGTTATATTTTAATTTGTGCTGTAATCTTATTGGTTAATGGTTTACTTAATTGTTGTTGATTGAAGAAAATGATTTTGAAAAATTATTTCTTTCATGAACAGTACACTTCCATTCTCCTATAAATAGAAGCTCATTCCTTCATTATTTCTTACGAATTCACTGAAACTCTAGAGAGAGAAAATTATAGAGAGAAAGAAGAAAAGTTTTCTGCTACTTAACAACTCTTATATTCAGTTCTTTTACGGTAAGGGGTGTTATTCTTTCTTATTCATGAAGAGAACTGTTGTTATTCCATTTCTTATTATTCTGTTGGAATAACCTGTATACGCGGTCTAGCCTATACTTGGTGACATTCTTCTATTATTCCGTCTTTATTATTCTGTTAGAATATCCTGTCTGTGCGTTTTACGCCGGACCTGATTCCGTCTTTATTATTCTGTTGGAATATACTGTCTGTGCGTTTTACTCCGAACCTGGTTCCTTCTTTATTATTATTATTCTATTGGAATATCTTATCTGTGCGTTTTACGTCGGACCTGATTCCATCCTTATTAGTATTCTGTTGGAATAACCTGTCTATGCGAAGTACCGCATACAAGGTGATTTCTGTTGTTATTCCCTTCTTTATTATTCTGTTGGAACATCATGTCGGTGCGAATTTCGCTTGACCTGGTTCCGTTATTTAGTATTCTGTTGGAATAACCTGTCTATGCGAAGTACCGCATGCATGGTGATTTCTTTTGTTATTCCATTCTTTATTATACTCAGTTGATTAAAGTTTGACTACTATACTCCATGAAATTAGTGGAATATCTTTAATATTTTCGCTTTATCCAGTATCTTTTCATGGAAATATTCTTCTGAGCATTCTTGAATTTTACTCTACAAAGCATTATCATGTTGACAATTTGGACATTATTAGTTCCTGGATAAATTAATTCTTGAACTTGTTTTATTGAATTCTTATATCATTGTCATCATCCTCATATTTATATTTTTGAAAGTCGTTTGTGGCCTGTAGTGCATAGATGGACTTGGTATGATTATGACCAGGGATTATTCAGTGTAATAATGACAGTAATGTTACAAATGATTTGGTAAAAGTCCTCATTGGCTCGTAGTGCATTGATGGACAGTTGTTGGCATGATCATGACCATTAATGAATACACAAATATTCTTGGCACGTAGTGCATGGATAATTGTGGTCATGATACTAAAGAATATCCTTGGCCGTAGTGCAGGGGTGATTCGATGATGTGGAATATTTATTAAGCTGAGTCTCAGCGATAACAGTGATGAAAAACCTTTTAAATCATAAAAGATAGTAGATTTTATTTTCTACTTGACTCTTTTAATGGATTGCTTGTTCCGCTGTAGTTAAACTTGATGTCTATTATATTTTATCAGTTTAACATTGTTGGAGACTGATGATAATTTATTCTGCACTATCTTAGTCATAATATTTCTTACTGGGCTAGTTGAGCTCACCCTTTCTTTTACTGTTCTCTTCAGGAAATGAGAATATAGCTGGGACGAGTCGGGGAACGGAGTGATGGTCCAGAGGATAGCATTAGTAGTTATCACTATTATGTGAAATAGTGTGATAATAATTGTAATGAGGACTCCTTTTGAGTTTGTATAATCTTTAGTAGACAATATTTGTATTCAAACTCACAGTTTATGTTTTGTCGTACTGTACACGATAGTTGTATTAGGAAGTTGTATTAAAATTATGTACCATGTATCTGGCGACCCAAGATGGGTTATGTATACCTAATTTTGGGGGCTTCACATTTGGTATCAAAGCTTAGGGATATGATCCCTGGCTAAGATGTGAGACTAGAACTAGGAGGAGAGAGACGGGGAATTCCTTCGCTAGTATGACCTACCTAAGTCTATTTGGTATTTAATTGGTCGGTCAAAGTATATGGATAATATGTTATATGTTAATGAACTTTTGTTTTGTGGCAGTATCTGAAAATGACATCC
This sequence comes from Panax japonicus, assembly GCA_020205505.1. Taxonomy (NCBI): domain Eukaryota; kingdom Viridiplantae; phylum Streptophyta; class Magnoliopsida; order Apiales; family Araliaceae; genus Panax; species Panax japonicus. The sequence goes on from JAINUV010000833.1 coordinate 5,963, forward strand.
GAGAATGTTGAAAATAGCAATGGAGCACAATAGACCGTTGAGTCTCCACATATCAATAATCAGGATAATGTGCATCAGGAAGGCGACAATCCTCATGCAAACAACAACACTGACCAAATGATGAGTGATGGACTGTTCAAATGCTTTATGCAATTCATGCAATATCAGGTGAGAGCGGCTCCTGTCCAAAATGTAGGTGGAAACACTAGAAACTCTCGGACGGTCACTGCTAAACAGTTCAAGGAGCTGGGACCACCGGAGTTTATAGGAGAGCCAAAACCACTTAAGGCGGAAGCATGGATAAAGTAGATCACCAAGATATTTGATGTCTTGGGATACTTCGAGGAGCAAAAGTTTCCCTTTGCCACCTTCATGTTGCGTGAAGAGGCGGATTACTAGTGGGAATCTATAAAACGTACCCAGCCTGACGCACTCAAGATGTCTTGGGAGAAGTTCCAAGAGCTATTCAACGACAAGTACTTTCCCGAGAGTATTCGTCACATTAAAGAAGTGGAGTTTATCAAATTGGAACAAAACAATATGACCGTGTCGCAATACGAGGCTAAATTTGCGGAGTTATCCCGATTTGCATCCCATATGGTCGATAATGAGGAGCGAATGACGCGAATGTGAATTTAGATAACATGTATTCGATATGTGAATCAATGGAAGTTAGAGAACTCGCACAAAATCCAAAGTTGTGAGTTAGGAGACTTGCCTTTAGCGTTGATTACCACTTATAGCTTAATATCACCTCAATGAACTACGTTATCCTATATATATATATATATATATATATATGTATATGTATATGTATTCATTAGTCATATATACTTGATATACATTTTCACATACTTCCATCACACATATCTAAATTCATGTAGGCTACACACATTCAAACTCATAGATGCGTAACTCACATTGATTTTACCTTTATAGTCTTTTGTACCATATGTTCATCTTTTGTATTTGCAAACTATCTCTTACTTTACGTATTTTTAAGTTGTTTCACATATTGGAGAACCTTTAAGCTAGTTTCGACCCTTTATTAAAGTTACTCATACATTTCCATCTTACAAAGTTAAAAGAGTTCATTACATCAATCAACTAGCCATAGTATTCATTATACCACATAATATTGCCAAACAAATTCTTTCTACACATGCTTGCATAATTTATAAAAGTGTTTAACTAGATGCGTGAACATGTCGAATATCTCTAGAGGCATACACATCCTATTCTAATTGTTCCAAAGTTCACAATATAAAACATAGAGTTTTCAACTCAATTGGTCTTCAAATTTTGAGATGTCATGTCTAACAATCTACACATGCAAGGTATGTTGTGTTCACATTTCATATGTATTTACGAGACTAACTAAGCTATAAACATATGCTCAATGGGTTAGATTCAAAAAGGTGTAAGGTTTTATAAATATGGTTTTTGTTTTTAACTTTTCTTTAAAAAAGTTATGATTCAACTTCAAACCTACTAAACACCTTGTAAAATACATTGATATATGCTTAGGGAGTATATATGTTCTTGAAATTAAGTGGAGTTTAAGACTTCTTGCATCAACAAGCAACAAAAATTTCTTTAGTTGTTACAACACCCCCCCCCCCCCGTCGGGGCGGGCATTTGTACTTCAGGACCCCCCGTCGGGGCGGGCAGGTCCCTTGCTAAAACACGAGCAGGTATCCCCTATTTGCCCCAGTTCAGATTTTTGTGAAATTTTCCACCCAATTCTCATCCAAGCAACAATGTAATAATGTATAATTGCTATAAACTTGCTACATAACACTACTAGCATGCTTCTAACATTCCTACATATACAAACAATTAATTTCAAAAAATAATTCATGATTTTTGCCATTTTTCCAAAGTTTAACACATTTAGCAATTCTCTTCACGATGGATTCGTTACTTGATCGTTTTACTTTGTTTAACCTTTATTGAATTCATTTTTGACCATATTAACAATATCTAGCATCAATTGATACATTCTAGCAAGTTTCAACTATAAACATTTCAACTTAAACAAGTATTTTTCTAAGGACTTTGCAAAGCTTGAGTGTATGAACATCTAGAGGAGATTACCTTTTCTGAAGTTGAATTTCTGCTCTAGCTTCAATTTGCCAATAATGTAAGCTTAGCCCAACCACACTCTCACACACTAAAATTTTTCTTAGAGAATTTAGCTACATGTTTATGAATGAGAAGGGCTCTATTTATAGGCAAGCTTGTGACCAATTTGGTTTTGTTCAATGAATCAAACCATTGGAATGGAGAAGAAGCTAATGGTTATGGAGGATTTGGTGGAAGAGTACTAAGTAGCCCACTCCCCTCTCCATGATTTTCTAGTTATGGGGTTGGTAATGAGGGACTAGGCCAATGGCCTATAACGTGAAGAAGAGATAGTGACTCTCATTTTAGGACACCACTAATTCTCAGCACTTTAGTAGCACACTTAGGTTCATTTTACCCTTTGTTCACACTTGAGCATACAAATACACCCACTCAACAATCGCATAAAATCATATAATCCGTGTACATTGATTTATTTCAAGTAATAATTATTCTAGACTAGGATACAATTTAATTGTGTACCAATGCTACTTACTATTAATTTATTTATTTAATCAAAGTTACTTTCTCTCATAGGTTTAAAATACCCATTTAATTATTCCCACACACATCAATATGTCACATAAGACTTTTTATACAACTTTGTCAATTACCTAAGTCAAGCTTACTTTTATCACATAGTGTTATATAATAATTATTTTCATTTCAATGTCACACCTTACTTTATATTAAATGAAAAACCTTATTATATATGATTTCTCTTCACACACTATTATTTATGATAATTAATGAATAACAAATAAATCAACCTCATTATGTAATTATTTACTTATTAGTGATACTAATTAATTCCATCATTAGTTAAATTAGTATTTTCTCAATTCATCATCTTGCCACACTAGGCATAACTCCACAAGTTTAAACTAAGCTTCTCATTACTTTTGCTTCATTGTTTAATTATCACCGGCTTAATCAATTAAAATGCCCATCACAACACATGTTGATGCTATATATATTTATATTCAAATAAATATACAAATAAATCTTTATTCTCAATATTATAATTTATTAAAATTCACGGGTATTACATCCTCCCCCCTAATAAAAATTCCGTCCTCGGAATTGTACAAAGTCACTCAAATAAATGGGGATAATCCCTTCGCATCTTATCCTCTAATTCCTACGTGGCCTCTTCGGTATAGTGGTTTCGCCAAACCACCTTTACAGAAGATATACTTTTATTCCTCAACGTTTTCTCCTTTCTATCTAGTATTTGAATAGGAGTTTCCTCATACGTTAAATTTTTCTCTACTTGAATAGGCTCATAGGAGATCACGTGTCTGTAGTCAGGCATATAAGGACGTAACACCGAAATATAAAACACGTTGTGGATGTGTTCCAATTCAGGTGGTAATGCAACTTTGTATGTCACTTCGCCCACTTGTTTCAAAATTTCGAATGGTGCTATGAATCTCGGACTCAATTTCCCTTTATTTTTGAATATGATCTTTCCTTTCTAGGGAGAGACCTTCAAAAATGCAAAATTTTTGACTTCAAAGTCTCGGCTTTGACAATCCAAATCGGTGTACTTCTTTTGGCGATCTTGAGCTGCTACCAATCTGGCCCTTATTGTTTTACCACGTCAGTCATTTGTTGAACTAATTCTGGCCCCAAAAGTTGTCATTCTCTGACTTCGTCCCAACATAATGGTGTTCTACACTTTCTCCTGTAAAGAGCTTCATATGGCGGCATACCAATACTCGCATGATATCTATTATTGTAAGCGAATTCTATTAATGGTAAATGGTCATCCCAACTCTCTTTGAAGTCCATTACGCAAGCTCTAAGCATGTCCTCCAATGTTTGTATGGTTCGTTCACTTTGTCCGTCGGTTTGAGGGTGATAAGCAATACTTAATCTCAACTGAGTTCCCATTCGCTCTTGTAAACTTTTCCAAAATTTTGAAGTGAAACGCGGATCTCGATCGGAGACAATCGACACTGGCACTCCATGTCGTGACACGATTTCCTTTACATATAAATTTTCTAATTGGTTCAAACTGAATAGAATCTTGATAGGTACAAAATGAGTTGTCTTTGTTAGTCGGTCCACGATAACCCAAATGGCATCATAACCCTTCTGTGTGATCGGAAGTCCAACCACAAAATCCATGGTAATATACTCCCATTTCCATTCTAGTATTTCCAGCGGTTGAAGTAGTCCACTAGGCCTTTGATGTTCTGCTTTGACCCTTTGACAAGTAAGACATCTACTAACGCATTCTGCAACTTTTCTTTTCAAATTAAGCCACCAAAAGTGATGTCGAAGATCCCGGTACATCTTTGTGCCTCCTGGATGAACAGAGTACATAGTATTATGTGCTTTGTGCAAAATTTCCTCCCTCAGTTCGGTTATAGCTGGCACCCATATTCGATCCTTAAATCTTAATACACCGTCCTTATCTACTTTGAACTTTTCCTCCTCATTTTCTACTATTCTCTTCCTTATCTTCTCACATTCTTCATCTTTCTCTTGTACTTCTTTTACTTTATCCAGTAACATCGGGTGAGCTTCCATCACGAATAATTTTCCTCCTGCTTCTTTTGGTTATTTCACCTCTATTTCCAATCTTTCCATTTCTCTTATTAATTCCTCCTGAGTTGTCAGCTTGAACAACTTTTCCCTTCCTTTTCTACCTAAAGCATCGGCTACTACATTTGCTTTTCCCGGGTGATAAAGAATTTCGCAGTTGTAATCTTTGATTAATTCCAACCACCTTCTTTGTCGCATATTCAACTCCCTCTGTGTGAAGATATATTTCAGACCCTTGTGGTCTGTGTATATCTCACATTTTTCATTATGGTTCAAATGAAGGTGCGATAAGTATACGCATGTATTTCATTTTAGCATTACTTAGTTTAGGGGATAAATTAGGTATAAAACTTGCATGCAAAAAAGTCTGAGCAAATATCCTGTTTTCCTATTTTTCTTCTGAGTTGCATATGCATAGTTTTTTGTACTCGTCACTTTTCTCTTAAAATTTCATGACAATGAAACTGCAGAATAGGAAAGCTTGTCTAGGTGATATAATCTATCGCTACGTAACTGCTGACCAGTTCTCGCCAGAATGTCTTCTTGATTTCTTAGACTTATCATCTGAGCACCACGCTGTGAAACTAGCAAACAGGATTGAGGCAGCTGTGCATGTATGGAAGCTGAAAGACCAGAAAAAATATACTAATCATTCAAAAGCTAAGATTTCATCTTGGAGTGGTAAGGTTAAGGGCCTTATTGCTGATGGTGAAAAGAACCATCTTCTAGCTAAACGAGCAGAGAAGTTGTTACATAGCGTGAGACTGTAAGGAACCCAGCTGCTACTCTACGATCAGCTATCACTCTACGAGCAGTTATCACTCTACGATCAGTTGCTACTCTACGAATAAATATCCATAAATATCCATTAAGGGCATAATAGTCTTTGTGTAATAATTGAGTCGGTTAGTGATCGTAGTGTTCACTTTATTGTGTATAAGAGAAACTATCTGTAATGAGTTGGGTTATGAAATGAATTGTTCCTTCTTTTGAACTTCTCTCTACTTCCTCTGAACTCTATCTCTCTATCTTTCTCTCTCTAAATCGCTTATAAGTCACAGATCTCCATAAATTGAGCTGAAATTGAGCTCAGTAAGGGATTTGATTATCCAAATCCTTACAAGTGGTATCAAAGCTTGCTACGATTAGTGGATATGGCTACTAACAATCAGAGATTAACGAATCTAGAAACTAACCTCCAGGAATTACAAATTCAATTGCAATCTTCAGTGGAGTCTTTGCAAAAAGGATTCAATGATAAGCTTGAGAAGTTAATGAAAGGAGTAGAAGCGATGCTGATAGCACAAGGACAGAAGCAAGATAATGGAAGGTCTGACAATCACAATCAACAAACTCAACAAACTCCTCCAAATCCAAATCTAAATCAACAAAGGTCTGGATCAATCCTAGGATCGTTTGAGGGAGGTAGTACACAGAACAATATAAATGAAGGTATATTCTGGACTATTAGATTTGAATTTCCTAAATTCCATGGATCTAACCCAAGGACCTGGATTAGGAAGTGCATTAAATTGGTTTCCTATCATAATGTTACTGAAAATCAGAAAATATACCTAGCAACTATTCATCTCGAAGGAGAGGCTGAATTGTGGTACTCTAGCTTTGTTGAAAATGGTGTTGACCTGACCTGGAATGGTTTAATTGATGAATTGCTTGCTAGATTTAGTCTTGAGACTAAGATGAATTGTAAGACCCCAACTTTTTGAATAAAGATTAAATTTTCTCGAAATATATTTTTGAATATTATGGTGTGGATTTGATATAATGTTATAGTTGTGGGTAATATTTATAAATTTTACAAAGTACGCAAGTTGTTATATAATATTCGATTGGTCGGGGAATATTCATTTTAACAGGGAATATTCGTACAACGGCACAATCATTGGTGAACTCCCACAACGGAATTATTGTCGAATTGAGAAAATGACAAAAATACTTTATGAAAATAACGGCGGAAGTTTTACCGTTAACTGTTGAACTACCCGGTAGTAAAAGTACAGTAATACGCGTGGTTGTATAGTAGCACACGGTATTGATTATTGATGCTTACGTGAGAGGTCACTCAGTTATACTCAATTATTGCTACAGTAATTGCTGCATCATATCTCTCATATTATTGATTCGATTATTGTCATAGTATCATCTGCATAATATGTTATTTTATTAAATCAATAATTGAGACGACAAAGTTATTCATATTATTAAATTGCAATATTTACAATATCTAGAAGTTCTGTCAAGGAGAGGTTTGGTCACCTAATTGCACGCCAATAGGAAGAAATTCTTATTGGAAATCCCCCTCTTTTCTGGGAACGACATGGTTGATAAATATTGTGAGTTATAATATTAATGATGAATATTATTAAAATTGAAGTTGTGTTCAGAGTTGAATTTGGAGACGCGGACGTGATATTTGAGTCCGAAATGATGAAATTAGTAAAAATAGTCTATAAACACAAATTTTTTCGGAATTCACTATTTGGTCAAAAAGTCAACAGTTGACTTTTTCGAGAAAAGTCAAACTTTGAAATTTCAAAATTTATATTTTTGATAAAAATGGTTTCATTGTGTTGGAATTATTTGCGTTAGTGAAAATCGACAATTATTTCGATAAGAATTGATGTCTGGAGTTTAAATTGACCAATCGGGTATTTAACCGGATAAATGAGCAATTGATTGCTATTATTTCACATAATTATAACTAGTTGTTTATATGTGTATACTATTGTTTCACATTCTTGTTACTATTAGGGGAGTTGGTTTAAGATTGATAATACTTGCATGACTAATTTAAAAATGGAGGTATAGATGGAGGTACTATACTGTAATTCGTATTTTCACATGTCTAGAACTATTGATTCACATAATATCCTATTGAATCACATTATTTACTATTAGGGGGGGTGGTGCAAGATTGATAATACTTGCAGGACTAAATTAAAAATGAAAGAAAAGTTGGAGGTATTGTACTGTAATTTTTTGAGCCCCAAATCGTGCAATTATCGAAACTATATTTTTCTATAAATAAAAGCTCATTCTTCCTGCATTTCTCACCAATTCACAAAAGCTTTAGAGCGATTATTATAGAGAGAACTTATAGAAAGAAGAAGAGAAGTCTGCTACCTAACTATTCCAGTATCCAATTTTTCTAAGGTAGGGAGTATTATTTTTTTCTTATCCATGATGAGAACTTCTGTTATCCATTCTTTATTATCCTGTTGGAATAACCTATATACGCTGGCTACCCTATACTTGGTGAAATTCTTCTGTTGTTCCATTCTTTATCATTCTGTTGGAACATCCTGTTTGTGCGTTCTACGCCGGACCTGGTTCCGTCTTTATTATTCTATTAGAATATCCTGTCTGTGCGTTTTACGCTGGACCTGATTCTGTCTTTATTATTCTGTTGGAATATCCTGTCTGTGCGTTTTACGCCGGACCTGATTTCGTCTTTATTATTTTGTTGGAATATCCTGTCTGTGCGTTTTACGCCGGACCTGATTCCATTATTTATTATTCTGTTGGAATAACCTGCCTATGCGGTATATCGCATGCCTGGTGATTTCTTTCGTTATTACATTCCTCATTATACTCAGTTGGTTAAAGTTTTGACTTCTATACTCCATGAAATTAGTGGAATATCCTTGATATTTACGCTTCATCCAGTATCTTTTCATGGAAATATTCTTCTGAGCATTCTTGAATTTTACTCTACAAAGCAGTATCATGTTAACAATTTTGACGTTATTAGTTCCTGGATAAATTAATTCTTGAACTTGTTTTTATTAAATTCTTATATAATTGTCATCATCCTCATGTTTATATTTTGTTGAAAGTCATCTGTGGCTTATAGTGCATAGATGGACTTGGTATGATTATGACCAGGGATTATTTGGTGTAATCATGACCGTAATATTACAAATGATGTGAAAAAAAGTCCTCATTGACTCGTAGTGCATTGATGGACAGTTGTTGGCTTGATCATGACCATTATTGAATACACAAATATTCTTGGCCCGTAGTGCATGGATAATTGTGGTCGTCATACTAAAGAATATCCTTGGCCGTAGTGCAGGGGTGATTCGATGATGTGGATTATTTATTAAGCTGAGTCCTAGCGATAAAAGTGATGAAAAACCTTCTAAATCATAAAAGATAGTTGATTTTATTCCCTATTTGACTCTTTTAATGAATTGCTTATTCCCCTGTAGTTAAACTTGATGGTTGTTATATTGTATCAGTTTAACACTGTTGAAGGCTAATGATAATATATTCTGCATTATCTTAGTCATAATATTTCCTACTGGGCTAGTTGAGCTCACCCTTTTACTTTTATTGTTCTCTTCAAGAAATGAGAACGTAGCAGGGACTAGTCGGGTAACGGAATGACGGACCAGATGATAGCATTAGTAGTCCTCACTATTCAGTGAAATAGTGGAAAATAAATGTAATAATATTGAATTTGAGTTTGTATATTTTCTAGACGATAATATTTGTATTAAAACTCACAGCTTATGTTTTGTCGTACTTTACACGACAGCTGTATAGTTAAGTTGTGTTTGTATTCTATACCCATGTATTTGACGACTCAGAATAGGTGATGTATACCTGTTTTGGGGGCGTCACAGTTGGTATCAAATCTTAGGGATATGATCCCTAGCTGAGATGTGAGATAAGAATTAGGAGGGTAGAGACGGGGAATTCCTTCGCTAGTATGACCTACCTAAGTTTATTTGATATTTAATTGGTCGGTCAGAGTATAGGGATAATATGTGATATGTTAATTAACCCTTGTTTTGTGGCAGTATTTGAAAATGGCATCCGAGAATGCTGAGAACATCAATGGAGCACAAGAGACCGTTGAGTCGCCACAGATCAATAACCAGGACAATGTGCATCAGGAAGGCGACAATCCTCATCCAAACAACAACACTGGCCAAATGATGAATGATGGAATGTTCCGAGGCTTTATGCAATTCATGCAACATCAGGCGAGAGCGTCTCCTGTCCAAAATATAGGTGGAAACACTGGAAACTCTCGGACGGTTACCGCTAAATAGTTCAAGGAGAAGGTACCACCAGAGTATATTGGAGAGCCAAAACCACTTAAGGCTGAGCATGGATAAAGAAGATCACCAAGATATTTGATGTCTTGGGATGCTCTGAGGAGCAAAAGGTTCCCTTCGCGACCTTCATGTTGCGTGAAGAGGCAGATTACTGATGAGAATCTGTAAAACGTACCCAGCCTGACGCACTCAAGATGTCTTGAGAGAAGTTCCAAGAGCTATTCAACGACAAGTACTTTCCCGAAAGTATTCGTCACATGAAAGAGGTGCAGTTTATCAAGTTGGAGCAAAACAATATGACAGTGTCGCAATACGAGGCTAAATTTGCGGAGTTTTCCCAGTTTGCATCCCATTTGGTCGATAATGAGGAGCGAATGACCCGAATGTTTTTAAGAGGTTTGAAACCGGAGATACGACAATATCTTATTTCTCATAAACTGTGTTTGTATTCAGATGTTATAAATAGGGCTCAGTTATTAGAGCGCGATAACGAGTCAACACAACCAAGAGAAAGCAGCCGGCAGAATGAAAATACCAGTGGTAACAGTCATCGAAGCAGTGACAACAAACGTGAGGGAATCAACATGCCAGAAATGGTAACCACTTCGGTGGTAATCATAGCTAAGACAATAAGAATGGACATTTCAAGAAGAGGAGATTCAATAATGATGGAAAGACGTCAGCACCAACACCCGTTGTCAAGGAAGGAGAACGACCACCTATCATATGCTTCAAATGTGGAGGGGAGGGACACATCAGTCCAAACTGCGCGATGTCGTCCAAAGCATGTTATAATTGTGGAAGAGAAGGTCACCTAGCCCGATTTTGTCATTCACTGAAGATAAGTTCAGCTAGGATGGAGACACCAAAGGCCGTCCCAGAAAAGTCAAAGCCGGTAGTTCAAGGGAGAGCGTTTGTTGTGACCTCCCAGAAAGCAAATAACCTGAATGAGGTTATCACGGGTAAGCTTATCATAAACTCTAGTGAAGTCTATACCTTATTTGATACCGGTTCTACCCATTCTTTTATTTCTCCTACTTGCGCTCAACGTTTAAATTTGACTCCGGAGAAATTAGACTTTGACTTATCTGTTGAAATTCCATTGGGAGAAACCTTCATTACATCCACTGTTTATAAGTCTTGTTTGGTTCAAATCGGTACCCTCATATTACCTGTCGATCTTATTTCATTGAAAATACTTTCATTTGACATGTTTCTAGGGATTGATTGGTTAACTACTCATCATGCTAAATTTGATTATTTTCGTAAGGTTGTTAGCTTTCATATTCCTAACAAACCTATTATGCGAATTCAAGCGACCAAACCATTAAAATCAATCACGGTCATCTTAAGCCATAAAGCTATTCGTTTATTGAAAAACGGATGTCAAGCTTTCTTAGCTCATGTCACGGATTTAAACAAAAATACGTCAGATTTGAAGGATATTTCTATTGTTAATAAATTTCCTGACGTATTCCCTGAAGAACTTCCTGGCCTACCCCCAGAGCGTGAAGTTGAATTTTGTATCGACCTTGAACCCGGTATAAAACTCATTTCCAAAGCCCCATATCGAATGGCTCCTATTGAACTTCAGGAGTTAAAAACCCAATTATAGGAATTGTTAGACATTGGTTTCATTCGTCCTAGTACGTCTCCTTGGGATGCTCCTGTTCTATTCGTGAAGAAGAAAGATGGGAGTATGCGACTTTGTATTGATTATCGGGAGTTGAATCATGTCAGCATCAAAAATAGGTACCCATTGCCACGTATTGATGACCTGTTTGACCAGTTGCAATGCGCCAAATTCTTTTCAAAGATTAATCTTCGTTCAGGATATCATCAATTGAAGATTAGAACCGATGACATTCCAAAGACGGCTTTCAGAACTCGGTACGGGCATTATGAATTCCTAGTCATGTCCTTTGGATTGACTAATGCTCCTGCTGCCTTCATGGATATAATGAACCGAGTATTCAAGGAATATTTGGATCATTTTGTGGTCGTCTTTATTGATGACATCCTCATATATTCCAAAAGCCGTGAAGATCATGAGCAGCACTTGAGGCTGATACTCCAAAAGTTTCGTGAATATAAGCTTTATGCCAAGTTGAAGAAATACGAGTTCTGGCTTGAGGAAGTAACATTCCTTGGGCACGTGGTATCAAGTCATGGAATATCTGTTGACCCAGCAAAGATTGAAGCTATTCAAAGCTGGGAGCAACCTAAATCAGTGACCGAAGTACGTAGCTTTCTCGCTTAGCTGGTTATTATCGGAGATTCGTAGAAGGGTTTTCTCGAATCATTACTCCACTAACTCAACTGACTCGAAAAGATACAAAGTTCAGTTGGAGTGAGGATTGTGATAAGAGTTTTCAAGAACTCAAGAGGAGACTCATTTCAGCACCTGTTCTGACAATACCATTTGGCTCGGAGGGATTTGTCATCTATAGTGATGCTTCAGGAAAAGGGTTAGGATGTGTTCTCATGCAACATGGGAAAGTCATAGCCTATGCCTCACGGCAACTCAAAGAATATGAGAGGAATTATCCTACTCATGATCTAGAGTGGGCAGCTGTCGTTTTCGCACTTAAAATTTGGAGGCATTACTTGTATGGCGAGAAAGTAAAAATCTTTACGGATCATAAAAGCCTCAAATATTTCTTCACCCAAAAGGAACTCAACATGTGGCAACGACGTTGGCTTGAACTATTGAAAGAATATGATCATACCATCCAATACCATCCTGGTAAAGCGAACGTAGTAGCTGACGCATTGAGTAGAAGATCATATGTAGGTACGAGTGCATTATTGTCAACACAAAGGCCCATTTTGTATGACTTACAACGGATGGAGATAGAGTTAAAGACTTCAGGGACCCACATGATGATGGTAAACATACGAGTAGAACTGACTTTAATTGATAAAGTTAAAGCTGCTCAAGCTACAGACCTGGAGCTGGTGCGTATGAAGAAGAAAGTGCAAGAAGGTGCTATGCCAGAAGCAAGAATCGATGAAGAAGGAATACTTCGAGTTAACTCCAGACTTTTTGTTCCTAATGACCCTGATTTAAAGTATAAAATCATGATGGAGGCGCACAACACACCGTTTGCAATCCATCCTGGGAGTACCAAAATATATCATGATCTTCGATATACATTTTGGTGGAGCAATATGAAGAGAGAGATAGCGGAGTTTATCTCGAGGTGTTTAACTTATCAACGAGTCAAGGCGGAGCATCAAGTACCAAAAGGTCCATTACAACCACTTGAAATTCCAGAATGGAAGTGGGAGCACATTACTATGGATTTCGTTACTGGTCTTCCCAAGGTTTCTCAAGGCATAGATGCAATTTGGGTCATTGTTGATAGATTGACCAAGTCTGCTCATTTCTTACCAATACGAGAAACTTATACACTTGAAAGTCTTGCTAGTATATTAATAAACGAGATTGTAAGATTGCATAATATGCCAATATCCATAGTTTCTGATCGAGGCAAAAAATTCACTTCAAGATTTTGGGTTAGTTTGCAAAAGGCTATGGGCACGGATTTATGATTTAGCTCGGCATATCATCCTCAGACGGACGGGCAGTCGGAGAGAACTATTCAAACTCTTGAAGATCTATTAAGACTCTGTGTCCTTGACTTCAAGGGAAGTTGGGATAAGTTTCTACCATTGGTGGAGTTTTCCTACAACAACAGTTATCAAACAAGTATTGGAATGGATCCATTTGAGGCGTTGTATGGAAAAAAGTGTCGTTCTCCAGTATGCTGGGATGAGGTGGGTGAAGCAACGTTGTTGGGACCGGAGTTGGTACGTATGACTACGAAAAAGATTCAAACGATCCGACAACATATAAAAACCTCACATGATCGACAAAAGAGTTATGATGATCTTCATCGAAAAGACGTGGAATTTGATATTGGAGATCATGTGTTATTACGTGTTGCTCCATGGAAGGGAGTTACGAGATTTGGAATGAGAGGAAAGCTCAACCCTCGATTCATTGGCCCATTTTTAATCTTCGGTCGATTAGGAACTGTGGCGTATAGACTCGTTTTACCGCCATGTATGTCTCGTGTTCATAACGTTTTTCACATATCTATGTTGCGTAAATATGTGAAAGACCTGAACCACATTATTGAATTAGAACCAGACAATATAGAGGAAGATTTAACGTATGAAGAGTTACCTATTAAAATCTTGGATAAAAAGGATCATATTCTACGCTCCAAGGTTATACCTCAAGTCAAAGTTTTATGGAGAAACCACGATGTGGAAGAAATGACCTGGGAGTTAGAATCTGAGATGAAATCAAGATATCCTTACCTCTTCGACATACCAGGTACGTACCCTAATTTCGAGGATGAAATTTCATAAGAAGGGGAGGTTGTAAGACCCCAACTTTTTGAATAAAGATTAAATTTTCTCGAAATATATTTTTGAATATTATGGTGTGGATTTGATATAATGTTATAGTTGTGGACAATATTTATAAATTTTGCAAAGTACGCAATTTGTTATATAATATTCCATTGGTCGGGGAATATTCATTTTAACAGGGAAAATTCGTACAACGGCACAATCATTGGTGGACCCCCACAACGGAATTATTGTCGGATTGAGAAAATGACAAAAATACTTTATGAAAATAACGGTGGAAGTTTTACCGTTAACTGTTGAACTACCCTGTAGTAAAAGTACAGTAATACGCGTGGTTGTATAGTAGCACACGGTATTGATTATTGATGCTTACGTGAGAAGTCACTCAGTTATACTCAATTATTGCTACAGTAATTGCTGCATCATATCTCTCATATTATTGATTCGATTATTGTCATAGTATCATCTGCATAATATATTATTTTATTAAATCAATAATTAAGACGACAAAGTTATTCATATTATTAAATTGCAATATTTACAATGTCTAGAAGTTCTGTCAAGGAGAGGTTTTGTCACCTAATTGCACGCCAATAGGGAGAAATCCTTATTGGAAAGCCCCCTCTTTCCTGGGAACGACCTGGTTGATAAATATTGTGAGTTATAATATTAATGATGAATGTTATTAAAATTGAAGTTGTGTTCGGAGTTGAATTTGGAGACGCGGACGTGATATATGAGTCCGGAACGATGAAATTAGTAAAAATAGTCTATAAACACAAAATTTTCTAGAATTCACTATTTGGTCAAAAAGTCAACAGTTGACTTTTTCGGGAAAAGTCAAACTTCAAAATTTCAAAATTTATATTTTTGATAAAAATGGTTTCAGTGTGTTGGAATTATTTGTGTTAGTGAAAATTGACAATTATTTCAATAATAATTGATGTCTGGAGGTTATATTGACCAATCGGATATTTAACCGGATAAATGAGCAATTGATTGCTATTATTTCACATGATTATAACTATTTGTTCACATGTGTATACTATTGTTTCACATTCTTGTTACTATTAGGGGAGTTGGTCCAAGATTGATAATACTTGCATGACTAAGTTAAAAATGGAGGTATAGATGGAGGTACTATACTATAATTCATATTTTCACATGTCTAGAACTATTGATTCACATAATTTACTATTGAATCACATTATTTACTATTAGGGAAAGTGTTGCAAGTTTGATAATACTTGCAGAACTAAATTAAAAATAAACGAAAAGTTGGAGGTATTGTACTGTAATTTTTTGAGCCCCAAAATGTGCAATTATCGAAACTATATTTTTTTTATAAATAGATGCTCATTCTTTCTTCATTTCTCACCAATTCACAAAAGCTTTAGAGTGATTATTATAGAGAGAAATTATAGAAACAAGAAGAGAAATCTGCTACCTCACTATTCCAGTATCCAGTTTTTCTAAGGTAGGGAGTATTATTTTTTTCTTATCCATGAAGAGAACTTTTGTTATCCATTCTTTATTATCCTGTTGGAATAACCTGTATATGCGGGCTACCCTATACTTGGTAAAATTCTTCTGTTGCTCCATTTTTTATCATTCTGTTGGAACATCATGTCTGTGCGTTCTACACCGGACCTGGTTCCGTCTTTATTATTCTGTTGGAATATCCTGTCTGTTTGTTTTACGCCGAACCTGATTCCTTCTTTATTATTCTATTGGAATATCCTGTCTATGCGTTTTACGCCGGACCTGATTCCGTCTTTATTATTTTGTTGGAATATCCTGTCTGTGCGTTTTACACTAGACCTGATTCCGTTATTTATTATTCTGTTGGAATAACCTACATGTGCAGTCTATCGCATGCCTGATGATTTCTTTTGTTATTACATTCCTTATTATACTCAGTTGGTTAAAGTTTTGACTTCTATACTCCATGAAATTAGTGGAATATCCTTGATATTTGCGCTTCATCCAGTATCTTTTCATGGAAATATTCTTTTGAGCATTCTTGAATTTTACTCTACAAAGCAGTATCATATTGACAATTTAGACGTTATTAGTTCCTGGATAAATTAATTCTTGAACTTGTTTTATTCAATTAGTATATCATTGTCATCATCCTCATGTTTATATATTGTTGAAAGTCATCTGTGGCCTATAATGCATAGATGGACTTGGTATGATTATGACCAGGGATTATTCGGTGTAATCATGACCGTAATGTTACAAATGATGTGGAAAAAGTCCTCATTGGCCCGTAGTGCATTGATGGACAGTTGTTGGCATGATCATGACCATTATTGAATACACAAATATTCTTGGCCCGTAGTGCATGGATAATTGTGGTCGTGATACTAAAGAATATCATTGGCTGTAGTGCAGGGGTGATTCGAAGATGTGGATTATTTATTAAGTTGAGTCCCAGTGATAAAAGTGATGAAAAACCTTCTAAATCATAAAAGATAGTAGATTTTATTCTCTACTTGACACTTTTAATGGATTACTTGTTCCGCTGCAGTTAAACTTGATGGTTGTTATATTATATCAGTTTAACACTGTTGAAGGCTAACGATAATATATTCTGCATTATTTTAGTCATAATATTTCCTACTGGGCTAGTTGAGCTCACCCTTTTACTTTTATTGTTCTCTTCAGGAAATGAGAACGTAGCAGAGACTAGTCGGGGAACGGAGTGACGGACCAGATGATAGCATTAGTAGTCCTCACTATTCAGTGAAATAGTGGAAAATAAATGTAATAATATTGAATTTGAGTTTGTATATTGTCTAGACGACAATATTTGTATTAAAACTCACAGCTTATGTTTTGTCGTACTTTACACGACAGTTATATAATTAAGTTATATTTATATTTTGTACCATGTATTTGACGACTCAGAATAGGTGACGTATACATGTTTTGGGGGCGTCACATGAATCATATAGCTGAACTTAAAAAATTGCAACAAACCACAACTGTAGATGAATACCGAACAAAGTTTGAGGAACTAAGAGGTTGGGCACTGATAAAAAATTCAAAGTTGAATGAAGAATTTTTTATTAATTGCTTTGTTGGTGGACTGAGAGAGGATATTCAGTTAGGTATTCAGGAGTTAGGAGTTACTACTCTTAAGGAGGCTATTCGACTGGCTAGAGTTGAAGAAGCTAAAGTGGAAGCATGGAATAAAAGAAGCAGAATTGTACTAAAATCTTCTGTCATTATTAATTCCAGCAGCATGAATGTAGTAATGAATTCTAGCTTGCAGAAAAGTGTCAGCAATAATGGAATGGAATTTTCTAGTCCTAATGTAGGAGAAACTAAGGTTGATTGGGCTAAAAATGAGCAGAGAAGAGGTATACCAGTTAAGCATCTGACCAGAGATCAAATACTGGAGAAAAGGAGGAAAGGGCTATGTTTTTCCTGTGATGAACTGTATGTATTTGGCCATGTATGCAAACAACCTCATTTGTTCATGATGATACCATCCGAGGAGGAGGAAATGTGCTTGGAAACTGAGGAACAAACATAATGTGTAACAGAAGTAGAGATGCATGAAGAGCAAAATAGGCCATTACTGGAGGATCAAAAGGATGATGTCCAAATAACGTTGCATGCTTTATCTGGACATAATACTAACAATACCATCAGAGTACAAGGGACAGTGAGGGGCAGATTAGTTAGCATATTAATTGATAGTGGTAGCACTTGAAATTTCTTAGATCCTCACGCTGCTAAGAAACTGAAGGTTAAGCTAACAAATACTCCACCAGTGACAGTCTCAGTTGCAGATGGTTTTAAGGTGCAAAGTAAACAAGTATGTTCAGAGTTCCAATGGCAGGTGCAGGGTAGAGAATACATTACAATGATGAGAATCCTGCCCTTGGGTGGTGTTGATGCTGTTCTAGGGGTCCAGTGGTTGAGGACAGTAAGTCCTGTAACTTTTGACTTCAATACACTGCAGCTCCAATTTGTGCAAAATGGGGAGATAGTGTTGATGAAAGGGGAAGACATTAATGTTACTCCAATAATACAGTTAATGGAATCTAGTGAGTTCCAAAACTTGTTGCGAACAACATCTCATGGGTTTTTTGGATGCTTATATGGAATCTTGGAATGTAAAGACTGTCCACCTTCAGAACATACCTGTCCAAAACTTAAAGAGATTTTGAAATCATTCTCAGATGTTTTTGAAGAACCTAAAGGTATGCCACCTGAAAGATCTCATGACCATCATGTTAATTTGCAAGAAGGGAGAAAACCTATGAATTTGAGACCCTATAGATATCCATATGTTCAAAAATCTAAAATTGAGAAAATAATGACTGAGTTGCTAAATAGTGGGGTTATTCAGAATAATAACAGTCCTTTTGCTTTTCCAGTTTTGTTAGTAAAGAAACATGATAACACTTGGAGAATATGTATTGACTATAGAGCACTCAATGATGCTACTATTAAAGATAAATTCCCTATACATGTAATAGATGAGTTGCTGGATGAACTTAATGGTTCGAGCTGGTTTTTAAAGTTGGATCTCAAGTCTGGTTATAATCAAATACGAGTACACTCACCTGACATTCCTAAGATAGCTTTTAGGACTCATTAAGGGCATTATGAGTTTAAGGTTATGCCTTTTGGGCTAACCAATGCTCCCGCTACCTTTCATAGCTTAATGAACACTGTTTTTGGCCCTTATTTGCGGAAGTGCATCTTAGTTTTTTTTGATGATATCTTAGTTTATAGTCCTACTTTTGAAACGCATTTACAGCATGTGGAAATGACATTACAGTTGTTGAGGCAACATCAGTTGTATGCCAAATTGTCTAAATGTAATTTTGCAACACAACAAGTTTAGTATCTGGGTCATATCATTACACCGGAGGGAGTCTCTACTGATCCTGCAAAGATAGAGTGTATGGTGCATTGGCCAAAGCCTAAGAACCTTAAGGGTTGGAGGGGATTTCTGGGTCTCACAAGCTATTACAGGAAGTTTATTAGACAATATGGTTTAATAAGTAAACCACTGACTGATATGCTAAAAAAGGATCAGTTTCATTGGAGTGTTGAAGCTGAAGAGGCTTTTGTTATGCTCAAAAGAGCTATGGTTTCTTCTCCTGGGTTGGCTTTGGCTAATTTCAGTATTCCATTTGTATTAGAAACTAATGCTAGTGTTACTGGAATTGGAGCAGTATTAATGCAGAATGGCAGGCCTATTTCTTTCTTAAGTAAAGCCATTGCTTCAGAACATCTAGGCCTGTCCACTTATGAGAAGGAGTTGATGGCTGTCATTTATTTGGTACAGAAATGGAGGCATTACTTAATGGGGAACAAGTTTATTATTAAAATAGATCACCAAAGTCTCAAATATCTCTTGGATCAGAGAATTACTACTACTAATCAGCAGAAGTGGATCACAAGGCTAATGGGGTTGGACTATGAAATCTGTTACAAAAAGGGAAAGGAAAATTTAGCAGCTGATGGTTTGTCCAGGCAGCTTCATCATGTGTCTCAAGACGGTATCAACAATGTTTCCCATTGTTTGGCTATTACCTCAGTTAATCCTACTTGGATTCAAGAGCTAGCTCAAACTTAGGAAATTGATCCTCAACTTCAGCAGGTGATAGCTCAACTTGCATTAGATCCTACGTCCTTGCCAGATTTTTCTTTTGTTAATGGCAAACTTAAATACAAGGATAGATTAGTTGTTGGTCATGTTCCAGTTGTGAAAACTAAGCTTTTACACGAATTTCATACTTCTCCTGTGGGAGGTCACTCAGGAAGAAGAGGGACTTTTGAAAGGATTTAAAAGTTTTTTCTACTGGACATCTTTGAAGAAGGATGTAATCAGTTTTGTTAAAGAATGTGACATTTGTCAAATGAGAAAACATGAAACTACTGTGGTGCCAGGGCTGTTGCAACCACTCCCTATTCCTGATATTCCTTGGAAGGATATTGCTATGGACTTCATTGAAGGATTACCTGTTTCTCATGGTTACAACTCTATATTGGTGGTTATAGCTAGACTCACTAAATATGCCCATTTTTTGGTTTTAAAGCACCCTTTTACTGCCATTAATGTTGCTACCTTATTCCTCAATCATATTCATAAGCTGCATGGGCTACCTAATTATATAGTATCAGATAGGGATAGAATTTTCGTAGGACATTTATGGTAATCCCTATTCAAATTCTTGGGTACTAAACTTTAACTTAGTACAACCTATCACCCACGGAGTGATGGCCAGTCTGAAAGACTTAATCAGTACTTGGAGGCTTATCTGAGATGTATGTGCAGTCAGAGACCTAAATCATGGAGTGAATGGTTATCCCTTGCTGAGTGGTGGTATAATACGCATTACCACAGTGGAACACAGTTGACTCCTTTCCAAGCTTTGTATGGGTATGCAGCTCCACATGTTTCTTATCATCAATATGGTACTATTTCTTATCCTACAGCTAGATTGTTTTGCTAGTCTCGAAACCAGTTGTTACAACTTCTGAAGCACAATCTCTCCCAAGCTCAGTGTCGTATAAAGAATTATGTTGATGCCATTAGACAGGAAAGGATCTTTAATGCGGGAGATTTGGTTTATTTAAAGGTTCGACCTTATAAACAACATTCCATGACACAATCTAAATATTCCAAGTTGGCCTCCAAATACTATGGTCCCTTTCCAGTGCTTGACAAGATAGGCTCTGTTGCTTACAAATTATTACTGCCCTTTGTTGTTAAAATACACCCAGTGCTTCACATGTCTCAATTAAAGAAGAAAATTGGTGTTTCTGCTCAGGTTTCCCCAATTCTGCCTCCAGTTGATGTTCATGGCCAGTTTGATATTGAACCTTTTGTCGTGCTGGATCGAAGAATGGTTAAGAAAAATAATGCAGCTGAGTTTGAAGTTTTGGTTCAATGGGCTAACACTCTACCTTTAGAGGCAACTTGGGAATTGTGGTCTGATTTGCATGATAAATTTCCTTATTTTATTCCTTTAGGACAAGTAGTTTTTTAAGAGGAATGGATTGTAAGGAACCCAGCTGCTACTCTATGATCAGCTATCACTCTACGAGCAGTTATCACTCTACGATTAGCTGCTACTCTACGAATAAATATCCATAAATATCCATTAAGGGCATAATAGTCTTTGTATAATAATTGAGTCGGTTAGTGATCGTAGTGTTCACTTTATTGTGTATAAGAGAAACTATCTGTAATGAGTTGGGTTATGAAATGAATTATTCCTTCTTCTGAACTTCTCTCTACTTCCTCTGAACTCTCTCTCTCTATCTTTCTCTCTCTAAATCTCTTCTAAGTCACAGATCTCCATAAATTGAGCTGAAATTGAGCTTAGTAAGGGATTTGATTATCCAAATCCTTACAGAGACTACGTTTCCCTGGCCTTCCACAAACTATTTTGGACATGAACAAAATTCAATATAACAAGGTAATTACCCCAAACCCTTTCTTTAGCTATGTAATGAATAAGAATTAGTTATGAAGTATGAGTCAAGTTTATAAAAATGTATAAACACAATTCAAGACTAAATGGCATATTGACTTTTGTGAATGCTAATAGAGTATCTTTGTTGTCAGGGGGCCAGTGAAGCCATTTGTTGAGGTTTTTCGTAGGTGCCTTTCTTATGTTGTTAACACAATTCTCATTTGTTAACCCTCTTAAAGGTCAACTTGTAAAAGTGATTAATTTAAAGGACAGAATTGTGGAAGCTCCAGGTTTATGCAAAGTAATCAGGTTTAAGAACATAAATTTATCAACTTTGAATACGTTAGAGATTAATATTCCGAGAGCAAAACAACAACCATGCATACGCAGTCTTGCTCTATATACACATATTTCATCATTACAATTCACCACCATTGGGAACATGAAAATTGTACATTACAAAGAGTTATAAATGTACATGAAAATCGTAGTAAGAGTTTGAAAGGGTTTTTTGACAACCCATGCAATTTATAGAACTAATTGTATGGTAAAGTGGGGGTATTCAAGCTATTATTCCAATAGTAATTATATACTAATTATACAAATAGAAGTAGAAGATAAACAATGTTATAATAAAGGCTTAGTAGATGCAATTGATAATTGTTTTTAAAACCAAGTCAACTATTGGACAATTTCTCCTTAAAGCAGATTTTGTCCCCGCTATCGACGGATGGAACAATGGACGTCTACTTTCCAAGATAAAATGGTCTTCAACTCTCATAACAAGCACTTCAATGGAAGAGTTCCACGAACCAATAATATTTGAATACTCTCAATCGACTTTTAATGAATATTGAAGAATGAATCTCAGCCCTTAATTTATGTAATGTATGGTTATGATGCTATTTGCCTAATTTTCATACATAGAAAATACATACTATGGATCATTTTTAATATATATTAAAAAGCAAATTATGCCATCCGCTAGTTGAAGTAGCGGACGTTAAAAAAGAAATTTTGAGACCAAATTGCCCGTAATCTTCTTCTAATAGATAGCGTACGAGCGCTGCGACAATTCGAAACCCTCCTCTGTGGCGAATTCTCTATACCAAACCCTCCTCTGTGTGATTCCATCCTCTGTTGCCTCTGTGTGATTCCATCCTCTGCTGCGTGTGTGGAGAATCCTCTGCTGCGATTTCGAATCAACTAAACCAAACCCTCCTATGTGTGATATCCTCTGCTGCGATTTTGAGTAAACCTCCCTCCTGCTGCAAAAACTAAACTCGACTGCGATTTTGATTTCGAGGAATCCTCTAAACCAAACTGTAAGGAACCCAGCTGCTACTCTACGATTAGCTATCACTCTACGAGCAGTTATCACTCTACGATCAGCTGCTACTCTACGAATAAATATTCATTAAGGGCATAATAGTCTTTGTGTAATAATTGAGTCGGTTAGTGATCGTAGTGTTCACTTTATTGTATATAAGAGAAACTATCTGTAATAAGTTGGGCTATGAAATGAATTGTTCCCTTTTCTGAACTTCTCTCTACTTCTTCTGAACTCTCTCTATCTATCTTTTTCTCTCTAAATTTCTTCTAAGTCATAGATCTCTCTAAATTGAGCTGAAATTGAGCTCAGTAAGAGATTTGATTATCCAAATCCTTACAAGTGGTATCAAAGCTTGCTACGATCAGTGGATATGGCTACTAACAATTAGATATTAACGAATCTAGAAACTAACCTCCAGGAATTGCAAATTCAATTGCAATCTTCAGTGGAGTCTCTGCAAAAAGGATTCGATGATAAGCTTGAGAATCTAATGAAAGTAGTAGAAGAGATGCTGTTAGCACAAAGACAGAAGCAAGATAATGGAAGGTCTGACAATCACAATCAAAAAACTCAACAAACTCCTCCAAATCCAAATCTAAATCAACAAAGGTCTGGATCAATCCTTGGAACGTTTGAGGGAGGTAGTACACAAAATAATATAAATAAAGGTATATTCCGGACTATTAGATTTGAATTTCCTAAATTCCATGGATCTAACCCAAGGATTTGGATTTGGAAGTGCAATAAATTGTTTTCCTATCATAATGTTGCTGAAAATCAGAAAATATACCTAGTAACTATGCATCTCGAAGGAGAGGTTGAATTGTGGTACTCTAGCTTTGTTGAAAATGGTGTTGACCTGACCTGGAATGGTTTAATTGATGAATTGCTTGCTAGATTTAGTCTTGAGACTAAAATGAATCCTATAGCTAAACTTAAAAAATTACAACAAACCAAAACTGTAGATGAATACCGAACAAAGTTTGAGGAACTAAGAGGTTGGGCACTAATAAAAAATTCAAAGTTGAATGAAGAATTTTTTATTGATTGCTTTGTTGGTGGACTAAGGGAGGATATTCAGTTAGGTATTCAGGAGTTAGGAGTTACTACTCTTAAGGAGGCTATTCGGTTGGCTAGAGTTGAAAAAGGTAAATTGGAAGCATGGATTAAAAGAAGTAGAACTGTACTAAAATCTTCTGTCATTAATAATTCCAGCAGCAGGAATGTAGTAATGAATTCTAGCTTGCAAAAAAGTGTCAGCAATAATGGAATGGAATTTTTTAGTCCTAATGTAGGGGAAACTAAGGTTGCTTGGGCTGGAAATGAGCAGAGAAGAGGTATACCAGTTAAGCATCTGACCAGAGATCAAATACTGGAGAAAAGGAGGAAAGGGTTATGTTTTTCCTGTGATGAACTGTATGTATTTGGTCATGTATGCAAACAACCTCATTTGTTCATGGTGATACCATCCGAGGAGGAGGAAATGTGCTTGGAAACTGAGGAACAAACAAAATGTGTAACAGAAGTAAAGATGCATGAAGAGCAACATAGGCCATTATTGGAGGATCAAAAGGATGATGTCCAAATAACGTTGCATGCTTTATCTGGACATAATGCTAACAATACCATCAGAGTACAAGGGACAGTGGGGGGCAGATCAGTTAGCATATTAATTGATAGTGGTAGCACTGGAAATTTCTTAGATCCTCACGCTGCTAAGAAACTGAAGGTTAAGCTAACAAATACTCCACCAGTGACAGTATCAGTTGCAGATGGTTTTAAGGTGCAAAGTGAACAAGTATGTTCAGAGTTCAAATGGTAGGTACAGGGTAGAGAATACACTACAAGGATGAGGATTCTGCCCTTGGGTGGTGTTGATGCTGTTTTAGGGGTCCAGTGGTTGAGGACAGTAAGTCCTGTAACTTTTGACTTCAATACACTGCAGCTCCAATTTGTGCAAAATTGGGAGTCAGTGTTGATGAAAGGGGAAGACATTAATGTTACTCCAACAATACAGTTAATGGAATCTAGTGTGTTTCAGAACTTGTTGCGAACAACATCTCATTGGTTTTTTGGATGCTTATATGGAATCTTGGAATGTAAAGACTATCCACCTTCAGAACCTACCTGTCCAAAACTTAAAGAGATTTTGAAATCATTCTCAGATGTTTTTGAAGAACCAAAAGGTATGCCACCTGAAAGATCTCATGACCATCATGTTAATTTGCAAGAAGGGAGCAAACCTATGAATTTGAGACCCTATAGATATCCATATGTTCAAAAATTTAAAATTGAGAAAATAGTGACTGAGTTGCTGAATAGTGGGGTTATTCAGAATAGTAACAGTCCTTTTGCTTTTCCAGTTTTGTTAGTAAAGAAACATGATAACACTTGGAGAATGTGTATTGACTATAGAGCACTCAATGATGCTACTATAAAGATACATTTCCTATACCTGTAATAGATGAGTTGTTGGATGAACTTAATGGTTTGAGCTGGTTTTCAAAGTTGGATCTCAGTTCTGGTTATCATCAAATATGAGTACACCCACCTGACATTCCTAAGACAGCTTTTAGGACTCATTCAGGGCATTATGAGTTTAAGGTTATACCTTTTGGGCTAACCAATGCTCCTGCTACCTTTCAGAGCTTAATGAACACTGTTTTTGGCCCTTATTTGCGGAAGTTCATCTTAGTTTTTTTTTATGATATCTTAGTTTACAGTCCTACTTATGAAACTCATTTATAGCATGTGGAAATGATATTACAGTTGTTGAGGCAACATCAGTTGTATGCCAAATTATCTAAATGTAATTTTGCAACACAACAAGTTCAGTATCTGGGTCATATCATCACACAGGAGGGAGTCTCTACTGATCCTACAAAGATAGAGTGTATGGTGCATTGGCCAAAGCCTAAGAACATTAAGGGTTTGAGGAGATTTCTGGGTCTCACGGGCTATTACAGGAAATTTATTAGATAATATGGTTTAATAAGTAAACCACTGACTGATATGCTAAAAAAGGATCAGTTTCATTGGAGTGTTGAAGCTGAAGAGGCTTTTGTTATGCTCAAAAGAGCTATGGTTTCTTTTCCTATGTTGGCTTTGGCTAATTTCAGTATTCCATTTGTATTAGAAACTGATGCTAGTGCTACTAGAATTGGAGCAGTATTAATGCAGAATGGCAGGCCTATTGCTTTCTTAAGTAAAGCCATTGCTTCAAAACATCTAGGCCTGTCCACTTATGAGAAGGAGTTGATGGCTGTCATTTATTTTGTACAGAAATGGAGGCATTACTTAATGGGGAACAAGTTTATTATTAAAACAGATCACCAAAGTCTCAAATATTTGTTGGATCAGAGAATTACTACTACTAATCAGCAGAAATGGATCGCAAGGTTAATGGGGTTGGATTATGAAATCTGTTACAAGAAGGGAAAGGAAAATTTAGCAGCTGATGGTTTGTCCAGGCAACTTCATCATGTGTCTCAAGAAGGTATCAACAATGTTTCCCATTGTTTGGCCATTACCTCAGTTACTCCTACTTGGATTCAAGAGCTAACTCAAACTTGGGAAATTGATCCTCAATATCAGTAGGTGATAGCTCAACTTACATTAGATCCTACGTCCTTGCCAGATTTTTCTTTTGTTAATGGCAAACTTATTAAATACAAGGATAGATTAGTTGTTGGTCATGTTCCAACTGTGAAAACTAAGATTTTACACGAATTTCATACTTCTCCTGTGGGAGGTCACTCAGGAAGAAGAGGGACTTTTGAAAGGATTTTAAAGTTTTTCTACTGGCCATCTTTGAGGAAGGATGTTATCAGTTTTGTTAAAGAATGTGACATCTGTCAACTGAGCAAACATGAAACTACTGTGGTGCCAGGGCTGTTGCAACCACTCCCTATTCTTGATATTCCTTGGAAGGATATTGCTATGAACTTCATTGAAGGATTACCTACTTCTCATGGTTATAATTCCATATTGGTGGTTATAGATAGACTCACTAAATATGCCCATTTTCTTGTTTTAAAGCACCCTTTTACTGCTACTGATGTTGCTACCTTGTTCCTCAATCATATTCATAAGCTGCATGGGCTACCTAATTCTATAGTCTCAGATAGGGATAGAATTTTCATAGGACATTTTTGGCAATCCCTATTCAAATTCTTGGGTACTAAACTTCAACTTAGTACAACCTATCACCCACAGAGTGATGGCCAGTTTGAAAGACTTAATCAGTGATTGGAGGCTTATCTGAGATGTATGTGCAGTCAGAGACCTAAATCATGGAGTGAATGGTTATCACTTGCTGAGTGGTGGTATAATATGTGACAACCCGAGAATTTGGGCAATTTATTAAAATCTTAAATGATTGATTTAAGGTCAAATATTAGACCTATATAGAAAATAAGTGTATGCGTTTAAGGTTATTGGGATTGAATTTTGAGGATTTCAAAATTCGGTAAAGGATATAGGTGAATTATTCAGGATTAAGGATTTATGTGATCAAATTCTGTGATTATGTGTTAATGATGTGTTCAGAATGTGGTTAAGGGTCATGGGTTGAATAAATTATATCTGTAACAAACCCTAAGAATATATTAAGAACGACAATGTTCGGTTAGAAAATCCTAGCGTTTAACAAGAAACCCTAGAAATCGGTTCTGGAAACCCTAGTTTCAGTTCCGGGAATCCGAAACCTTAATTCGGTGCATGAAACCCTAAATTGGGAACTTAATGGCATAAGTGTAAATAATTAAAAGATTAATTAGGGTTAATCTTGACAATTGATTACAAAACCCTAATTCCAAATTTAAAACCCTAATGCCAGATCTGAAAACCCTAGTTTCAGATTCTGATAAAATGAAGCCCTAATCTGGGAATATAACGGAGAATTTTAATGCTTAAGTGCTATTAATTAAGTATTAATTAGGGTAGACGTTAATTAATTAACAAACCCTAATTTCAAATTTTGGAACCCAAATTGTTCCGTCAAAAACCCTAATATTCAATTGTGGATTTAATTGCTAAAATTAGCAATGTTAATGAGGAAACCCTAATCCTAAAATTTTTAGTTTATGAGTAATTAGAAAACCCTAATCTAATTACGAATATTAATTTCTAAATTAGAAAAAATTATTTTCTATTAGAAACCCTAATTGTGAGTTGAAAACCCTAATCCGTGATTTTGAACCCTAATTGTACAGTGGTGGAATTAATTGCTATATTAGCAATGTTAATTGGGAGATATAAATCCTAATTGTCAAGTTATTAGAAACCCTAATCGGATTAAGAAATTTAATTTCTAAAAAATTGAACTATTATTTTTCTTATTTAAAAACCCTAAAATGTGGTTTTGAGATCTAATGTGCAATTGTGGCCTATGTGCTTAATTAGCAATTTTAATTAGGATAAATTAGTCCTAATTAGCAAAGATTGATTCATGATTAGGAGATTATGATATAATTAGGAAGCCCTAATTATAAGTTAAAAATTTAAAATTTTCTATTTTAAATTTTATTAGAGAATTATTTTGAAATCAAAGTTGCTAAATATTTGAGGGTTAAAACCTAAACCCTAAATTTATCCAAACCCTAAATCTAAGTATGCTCAAACCCTAAACCCTAAGAGTTTTATCATTTGGCAAATTCTAGAAAATTATGGAAATGTCATTTTTGCCCTTTAGTGTATTATTGAGACTTAGCTTGCAAGAATAAGCCTAGTGTAGTGGTTGAGCAACCCTAAACCCTAGCCATGTGATAAAATGTCCAACAAATCAGCCTACCTTCCTAGCAATATAGCAACATGCAATGAATCAAAGATTATATAAGATTTTGGAGAGAGAAAATGTACAAAAAACTTAGCCAAATTCATTTCTTGCTCTCACCAACTATCTCTCTCACCACACTTCGAAATATATTGCTAGATCAGTTTTAAAATCAAGCCCCACGTTGATCATAACAGAATCAAAGGCAGAAAATGAGAATTAAAGCTCAAAGAGGTATAAATCTCTAAATTTCGAAATCTCTTGATTTTATGTTAAATGTTGAAATTGATTGTTCAAAGTGGTGTTATAGGGTGTCAATTAGAGATCTGGGTTGATGGATCATGGATCCATAACATCTAGATGCTCGAATCTAGCCATTTATGAAATCTGGAAAAAGTGGGAAAATATGGCCTGACAGTCAAATGTCAGGGCCTCTAGATCTTTATGTGTTAACTGTTTTGTGTATTTTATGTTTTAGATGTGTTCTATATAATAAGGACTAGGATCTGAAACTGGAATCAGGGTCTAATCACGTATAGATCGTATTTTATACTCGGTCAAACTGCGTTGACCAGTCACGAAATTTTGTTTCTGGGCAAACCCAGAATCTTCAGAACGTCTGACAAGCTATTGCGAGCCCTTGATCTTGCTGTGCGTTAATAGTTTGGCTAAGTTGTTGATTGTTTATTGTAGTCTGGTATATATATTACATGTTAAAGTGATTAGATCCCTTAGATCATAACTGAAATAGCAGGAAATCGAGGTCAAACTACCGTTGACCGACTGTTCTTGACGAAATCTGGAAAACCCAGAAATCGTGAAGAATAGTGCTTGAACCCTACTTTGACCGGACTTAATAGCTTAGATCTGTTGTTGTTAAGTTGAACTGATGATAGTTTGTTGTACCTTGACATACGGACTACAGGCTAGAACTTATAGATCACCCAAACTAAACTCAGAACCCAAGATATAAGGATCGAAAGCTATTAACCTCGACTGTTCTTCATTTTCTGGAAAACCCAGAAAAGGAAGAACACGTTGTCAGAATGTTTGCAGACATAGATCTCTCGATTATGATATTGTATGACCATGAAATCCGTTTGAGGTTGTAGTACTACATGAGTACTACAATCTGAAAGTTTTATAGAACCCAAAAATCGATCAGATTGGATTTTATAATCGGTCAAACCAAGCAACCCGAAATCTGTCAAGAACACTCAAGAACACCTATAGCGACAGAAAGTGTCGCTATAGGCCTTTAGCTACAGTTTATTTAATAAATTCAGGAAATTAATAAAAAATTAGAAAAAAATGGTTTTTAATTATTAAAAATACAAAATAAATTATAAAAAATTATTTTAAAGTCTGAAAAATAGTTTTTAACTATTTTGAGTATATTTCAAAAATATTTAGTATTTTTGGAATGTAAATGGTATTTATTTATTTAATTACAATATTAAATAAATTATTTAAAAATAGTTTTTAATTCATGAAAAATCATGAAAAATAATATTATGTTATAAGAAAATATTTTAAGTTATTTTTGATGACTTTTGATATTTTGTGATGAAATTCATTAATAATTTATTATTAATGGTAATTAATTTATTTAATAAATATATTAAATAAATTATGGAAAAATAGTATTAATGATTTATAAATCAAATAAAAATGATTTAAGTGTTAAAAAAATATTTTAAAGTTATAAAATATAACTTTTGATATTTAGTCATGGAAATATTAATATTTTAATATTAATATTAATTATCGGGTAATGGATTTAAAGGTTTAAAAATCATATAAAATGATTTTAAGGTATTAAAAATACTTTGTGATATTATAATTATATTATAATATTATGTAATGATTTTCATTAATATTTTATAATAAATAAATATTAATGATTAAGAATTATGTGGTATTTAATTTATTTAAATACGGTTTTAATGATCGAAAAATATTGATAAATGGTAATAATTATCCGAAAATTATTACGAGCCTAGGAAAAATATTTTTGTCTGATAAGAAATTATCTGTGATAATGGATAAGTGGTTAGACAGAGTTTAATTGAACTTAAACTCGATATTAGTCCGACTAGACCGTCAGGATGTTAGAATTGTGTCGGTTTCAAGTCAGACTGAAATAGTTTGACTTGATACCTAGTCTTATGTGTTGTAAAGACTGATAGGGTTATGTGGTAATTAATGTGTTTAGGTTATTCTGTGGTTATAAATATAACAGTAATATATTACTGTGATGATATTATTCTAATATTGGAGATCTATATTATTAATATTAGGTCTTCGGATAAAGCGTTATTAATTGCGTTGCGGTAATCAATGATTTAGGCAAGTTTTTCTCATACTTAACTCTAATAAGAGTAGTTTATTCCAGCTTATGGTTAATCATTGCTGATTGCCACGAAAATTTGTATTCTGTACATCTTGCATGTATAAGTCAGGTATGAAAGGCTGATCACCTTCATTACCAGTTGGTTCAGAAATGTTTGTTCATATAAAATACTTGTTCAGTCAAAATTTTGTTTCTGCTAGTTCACAATTATATTGTTGAATTATAGCCAGCCAATTATTCATACTCTTCAATCATGATATATCGTTATATTGTTGTATGTAAACTTGCTGGGCAACTTTTATGCTCACCCTTGCTATATCATGATAAAACTTTGCAGATAAGGCGAACGTGTTCGTATTCAAGAAAAGGTTAAGGCCAAGTTCAGCTTGGGATAAAACGTGCGACTATCTTGTAATAGTTTAATTTGATAAATATTATTGTGTAATAGATATTTTATGAATTGTGTCTAAGTTAAGGTTACTCGACCTTGGGGAATAATGTGTAATGTAATGTATAAATAATTTATGTTTATATCTTCCGCAAATAGTGAAAGAAATAGTGAACCGGATCCGAGGCGATTCGGGGCCCGGGTTCGGGGTTATTACATAATACGCATTACCACAGTAGAACACAGTTGACTCCTTTCCAAGCTTTGTATGGGTATGCAGCTCCACATGTTTCTTATCATCAATATGGTACTATTTCTTATCCTACAGCTAGATTGTTTTGCTAGTCTCGAAACCAGTTGTTACAACTTCTGAAGCACAATCTCTCCTAAGCTCAGTGTCGTATGAAGAATTATGATGATGCCAATAGACAGGAAAGGGTCTTCGATGCGGGTGATTTGGTTTATTTGAAGGTTCGACCTTATAAACAACATTCCGTGACACAATCTAAATATTCCAAGTTGGCCTCCAAATACTATGGTCCCTTTCCAGTGCTGGACAAGATAGGCTCTGTTGCTTACAAATTATTACTGCCCTCTGTTGTTCAAATACACCCAGTGTTTCACGTGTCTCAATTAAAGAAGAAAATTGGTGTGTCTGCTCAGGTTTCCCCAATTCTGCCTACAGTTGATGTTCATGGCCAGTTTGTTATTGAACCTTTTGTCGTGCTGGATCGAAGAATGGTTAAGAAAAATAATGCAGCTGAGGTTGAAGTTTTGGTTCAATGGGCTAACACTCTACCTTCAGAGGCAACTTGGGAATTATGGTTTGATTTGCATGATAAATTTCCTGATTTTATTCCTTGAGGACAAGTGGGTTTTTAAGAGGGATGGATTGTAAGGAACCCAGCTGCTACTCTACGACCAGCTATCACTCTACGATCAGCTACTACTCTACGAATAAATATCCATTAAGGGCATAATAGTCTTTGTGTAATAATTGAGTCGGTTAGTGATCGTAGTGTTCACTTTATTGTATATAACAAAAATTATTTGTAATAAGTTGGGCTATGAAATGAATTGTTCCCTCTTCTGAACTTCTCTCTACTTCTTTTGAACTCTCTCTCTATGTATCTTTTTCTCTCTAAATTTCTTCTACGTCACAGATCTCTCTAAATTGAGCTGAAATTGAGCTCAGTAAGAGATTTGATTATCCAAATCCTTACACAAACCCTCTGCGATTTTGAGGTTCATTCTATTAGGCGATATTTTAGGAATATAATATTTTAGATATTATTATATTGTTAGGATAGACTTATAGTTTCCATCATTCACTCTTCCATGATTATCTCCAATAATTATGTAATGATTATCTCCATGATTATCTCCTTGAGTTAGATAATATGTTAGTCACTCATCTTATCTTGTATTAGTATAAATATCTCCTATCTTCTCAATGTAAACGAGAGAGATAATTATCAAGTTATTATCTATGCAATTATCTATTCTCTCAATTCAATATTCTCTCTCTAATATGATATTCTAACATGGTATCAAAGCCATAAGGCTAGCAACCTTTGATCCTCCATTTCCTTTTTTCTATCTACCGTTGCATATTTTCTAAATTCCCTTCGTTGTATCTTTGTTTAGTCTAATTTTCTCTCTAGATCAGTGTTCCATCAATAAATACCCCTGTTACACATTTAGTCTTCTCCATACGATTCCATGATGGAAAATCAATTCTCTCCATACTTAGATTTTCATTCTTCTCCATACGATCCCAAATGGTGGCTTGATCCTCCCTCTTATGATTGTTTAAATGAATCACAAGACAACTTTTGTGATCTTTCTCCATAATTTCCCACCTCTCAAGTCGATGATGATAGTGCCTCCACAAATGATGCTTGTGAGTTTTCCCAGAATTGGTATGTTGATGATCTTTTAGATCAAGTGTACTCTCTTCAGAAACTTCCTTCTAAATCCGTGAAAAATTATATCTCCGAGGCAAAATCTCTCGCCTATGCTC
The DNA here is from genome assembly GCA_020205505.1 of Panax japonicus. Lineage (NCBI taxonomy): Eukaryota > Viridiplantae > Streptophyta > Magnoliopsida > Apiales > Araliaceae > Panax > Panax japonicus. Next base: position 39,431 of record JAINUV010000833.1, read on the forward strand.
TTACTCGCACCGGTGAACCGATCGATGAAATTGAACTCATTGATTGCATTATTGATGGGCTTGATGATTCTCTTAGTGACTTCTGCAATTACTATGATGAGATAAATCTTTCTTTATCTTTAGATTTGCTCTCTCATATGCTTCTTGATTATGAAAAATTACAAGATATTCCTTCTCTTTCTCCACTGTGTGATATCTCACATGCTCACTCTCCACTAACAAGATATTCTGATGAGCACTTGTCTGCTTCTGCCCAATCCAGACAATCTGTGTATCAATCCAGACAGGCTGATCCGTCTGCATCAGAAGTAAAAGTAGATGTACTCAGACACCCTGACCCGTCTGCATTTCCACAATTTTCTCCAATTGCTTATCCTTTTTCACTTACCACTTCTCCACAGTCAGGAACCAAGAGCAATATTGCTCTCGTTTCCTCTATATCTATGCAATCTTCAAAACTTGCAACTGATGGATCTCTAATGCATTTCCTTCTCTATGGTTCTCATGTTCCTACCTCTGCTGTTTTCTCCTCCAAATTTGGGCAGTCACGATCTGCAACCATGGATACTTCAGACATCATGCTTTCACAGTCCAAAACGACATGCCCACCACCTATTCAACATATGCCACCTACCTTTCTTTGGTTCAATGTTATTATCATGCATGCTACATCTTTGTTCAACCTCTCATGGAAGTTGTCCGTGTTTTCTCTAATTCGAGGAGTTGTTATTCTGTTAACTCTTCACTTATATGGATGTTCAACCAAGTGCAAGCTCATGCTTCGTTTCCCTACGTTTCGCTTGTGGGGCGTATTAGGCGATATTTTAGGAATATAATATTTTAGATATTATTATATTGTTAGGATAGACTTATAGTTTCCATCATTCACTCTTCCATGATTATCTCCAATAATTATGTAATGATTATCTCCATGATTATCTCCTTGAGTTAGGTAATATGTTAGTCACTCATCTTATCTTGTATTAGTATAAATATCTCCCATCTTCTCAATGTAAACGAGAGAGATAATTATCCAAGTTATTATCTATGCAATTATATTTTCTCTCAATTCAATATTCTCTCTCTAATATGATGTTCTAACACATTCCATATTAACACTTCCATTGTTTTCCATGATTGGGAGAGTGGGTGTCACAGTAAATAATTTGGCTATATGAGTACCATTTGGAGAAAAGTGTTTACTTAACTGCTTGCTACATACTGGTACATTCTATGAGCGGACAGAGTATAGAATTTCTTATACATATAGCTCTGTGTTCTCCAATTTCCAGTCAGTCGTGGTTAGTTTCCGGCCTGATTTGCTTTCTCCAGTGTGTACTTCATTAACCACCCCATTGCCCCAATGGGTTTCAACCCTGCTTTTTCTTTTTTGAAATATTGTTCCTGGGTATTTTATTTTGTTTTAAATTTTCGTTATAGACTAATTCGAGAATTACTTGTTGGTTCCGGTTCATGCCTTTTCTAGTAGGAAGAAGGGTAGGAGAGTATCTGAGGTCCAAGGGAAAAGGTATTCCTGGGTAGGGATAAACTTAATATAACGTTAAATTAATCATCATATCCATTGTAATTGGATAGAATTTGAAAAGCTTGTGCTGTGATAAAATGTAAACAGGACAATTGTTCCAATTAATATCAAAGTCAAAGTTTCATTTCGCTGCCTTCTTTTCTGCCCAAATTTTGGAAAGAAGACATTTGTAGGTCGAGGCGGAGACCAGCCTCCAATTTGGGGAAACTTGCTTCCACTTCTTTCATTTTGCCTCTCTACCAAATCACTAGTATATTCGGCACTAGCGCGCTCCTTTGGGTATGCGTTAGTGTCTTGGAATCCCATTCTTATGCCAAAGTGTCTAGTCATCCTCATTGCTAACTATTATGGTACCAAGATAGGAGGGGAGACAATCACTAGAATTTGAGATAACTCAGTTCAATATTAGTACACCACATTGTTGCTATTCAGCCTTCAGCTTATTACATAGAACTACAACAATATATATTGGTAGCAGTGGTTTGCTATGAGTGATTCTAACAGTTTAATTTTTTTGTAGAATGGTTATAAAATATGGCATTGGTTTTGTAAGACTTTTTATTATTCCGTTATTTGTTTGTACTAATGTAGTCTGTTATGCTTCCTTGGGCTTGGGTAAATAGGGATCGCAAGGGTGTCTAAAATCTTGAAATATTTTTTGTCTCTCTGTTCTCTTGACACTTGCATTTATATGCTATAATATGTAATGGGTCTACATTTTTTTTCTTGTACATGAATCTATGTGAAAAGAGGAGCAGCTCAGAAATTTTTTAAGTGGTTGCATATCCTCCTTTTGTCTAGTACATTGCATATGAGTAGAGATGATATTGCAGTTCTTTACTTATAACATATGTCCAAGTTTTACTTGTTTGATACCCGACTCTCTTGTTCAGTTGACAATTTCAATGAAAACTTTGGCTCATTTTTTATTGCTTTCTTTGCATGCAGGAGTGGGAACCATTGTCACATCAGCAAAAACAATCATAGACTCCTAATTCCTAGAATGATGAGTTGTGATAATTTTAGGGAACTTTTAATTATACTAGGAGTATATTCTAACAACTAATATTGTATATCTTTATGATGTTTTATTTCCCTAGCTATGTAAGACAGATTTGATATGTACTCTGCTGCTGGAAGCAAATTGTATATCGAATGACGTCTATTACAATGCTGCAATCAACTGCAAGGAGAAGAGGGACTGGAATTGGAACAAGCAAGCAACTTCAAGGTGACATATGATGTTTGAGATTGTTCTTTTAATATACAGACACTATTTTATCAAGGGGAAAAGTCTAACTCCAACTGATTCTTCAATGCACAACCCTTAATGCCAGGCTGATCAAAGTTTCTTCATTAAGTACCTGCACAAATTTATTTTCAAGTTTGTCTCTGCAGTGATCAAAACATATCTAAATTTCTTTTATTTCAAAAACTTTTAATTGTGATGGGAGATAATTATTCACACCAGCGATGATAGCAAAAGAAAATCTTTTGATGCAGGACAAAGTGCCAATCCTCGTAATAAGGTGAACAACATGACTGATGAACAAAAGTTGACCTTGGAGTCATCATGTTGCCAACTGAGAAGCAATGAATTGGAAGAAACTACCATTATGACTTTGAAGCACTATTCCTTGATTTCTTCTATTTCGGGTCCTCTTTGTCACTCACATTGCAAACATTATCCTCTTTCGTCACTCACATTGAAAACATTATATAAATCAGTTTCCAATACCTTGTAAACTCGACAATATACTTGGGAAGTTCAAGTTCAGGTGAGCATGCAAGTATTGTTATCGATCTTTTTACATCTTATTACCTAAATTAGAACAGGAGTTTTAGCTTATATATGCCATACTTGACAATTAATTGCAGGTATTGGTTTAATATAAGGTCAGGTGTTTGACAGGGGGAACACTGGTAAGTTCATTTCCTCGGTTTTTATCTTAAACCTTCAAGCTCTTGCTAATTTTATCTCAAATGCAATTTCCAATTTTGGCAGGTTAAGAGTCCCATATCCATTTCAATGGGGAGCTCCTACATTTGATGCTGAAGAAGCATTTGCTATGATGGCTGCTTCATTTGTTGCTCTTGTTGAGGTTGTTTACTTTTGATCAGCTGGTTATGTAAATGAAGGTTGTTTATAGTAAATATTTGTTAAAATATTATTTAAGCAAACACATCTCTAACCGTCTATAAGAGAATCTCTGAACATGTATATTTTTATTTAGTCAAAAAGGGGTCTGTGGCTCTATTTTAAAGAGAGAAAAGGTAGGAAAAAAGAAAAGAGTCCTTTTATTTATTGAGATAAATTTATGTCGAATTATAATTCTGAACCTTATCGATACTTGAGATTGATAAGTATTATAGGAGTACCTTACTTATTACACATCACTATAAAAAAGGTTATCACTAATACATAACAATATAACTGTCAATCAAATAGTCGACCTAAATTTTCACAATATATATCATTTTCCAAAATAAAATTAGAAAGACTAGAGGAATCCTCATTTCAGGTTGTAGCAATGTCCATAGTGGTTCTTATATATATTGCTGACTTGCTTGGTTAGTGCACAAGATGGTGATTAATGGAAATCTGCAACTGCAACATTTGCTAATGAAACACAAGTTAACCTCACTCATCATTGGTATGTTTGGCCCAAAATTACTATAACTAAGATCTAGATCCTATATCCTGTATCCTATATCCGTATTTTGCACGACAATTGTAATAATGAAGTTGTAGTTTTTTTTCTGTACCATGTATTTGGCGGCTCAGAATGGATGTTGTATACCTATTTTGGGAGCGTCACATATAGGATATAGGATCTAGAACTTAATTAGTTATAGAAGCTTTGGGGCAAACATACCAATATGATTGAGGCTTGTGTTTTATTAGCAAATGTTGTAGTTGCAGATTTTCATTAATCATCATCTATTATTAGATATAAAGAGGATACAAGGAAGATAATAAGTTAAGATAAAGTTTTAAGGTAAGAATTTACTAATAGTCAAATTTTAACTGATAATGTGTTTTGTTATCAATCTTACATGCAATGCAGGTTGTGCAAGGAACGTAGAAATAGGTGTAATGGTAAAATGTCGGTATAAAACAAGTTTTTCAGAACTTGTATGCGTCATGTCTGACGAGTTATATTGGGAAGTTTTTTGAGACTTCATATCACCAATACATGAACCACTCGTTTACTTCAAAATTACATGCTTATAACCAATACATTCAAATAAGTACATGAATCTAGAATACTCAAAAACATTATATCCAAATACATGAATATAGAATACTCCAAAACATTATTGCAACCATGCATGAGGGACCACTTCAGACTGACTTGATTATTGGGAAGTTTCCTTCAACTTTCGCAAGAAATTGGTAAACAGCTTCTGAAAATATTAGTGAAATTTAAGAATAATTCTAGGGTGATATTTTTTTGCTGACATTCTAGCGACATTCTAGTACATATAAAAAACAGAGCTGTACAGACTGCACAAACCCTGTTTTTTGTATGTATCCAAAGTATTAGTGAAATTTATTCATTCACTCGTTTAGAAAATTAGAAGATAGACTTTGAACAAGTCTTTGCTGATTGCTCTAAATCCAGTCTTTCATCCACTCGTTTTCTAATCTACTGTCTTATATATATATATATATATATATATATATATATTCTCCCTGTTACTAGCTAGTAGTACTAACCTACTGATTTTCTCTCTATTCAAATCTACCCTCCTTTTTCATCATCTTGTGTCAATGGCTTCTACAAGTAACCAAATTGGCTCATCTTCTTCGTCTTCTACTCCTCGTTGGAACGTCTTCTTGAGCTTTAGAGGTGCAGATACACGGGGAAACTTCACCGGTCATCTATACAAAGCTCTATATCAGGCTGGAATCCAGACCTTTATGGATGATCCCGAGCTACCAAGAGGAGAAGAAATATCACCTGCGCTGCTGAAGGCTATCCAAGAATCAGATATTTCTATTGTTGTGATCTCAAAAAACTACGCTTCTTCAACGTGGTGTCTTGATGAGCTTATGAAGATCCTCGAATGCAGGAAAACAATGGGGCAATTGGTTCTTCCTGTATTTTATAAGGTTAATCCCTCGGATGTGCGTTATCAATGTGGGCGTTTTGCAAAAGCGTTTGAAAAACATAAAATCCGTTTTCTGAGCGACATGAATAAGGTGGAAAAGTGGCGAGCTACGTTGACTGAAGCTGCACAGTTATCAGGATACCATGTTGATGCGAATGGGTAAGTCTGGAAGGCCTAAATCCCTGTTGTACTGCTTATCATTTTGTTTTGTGCATGTCATTGGAGTATAAAAATTATCATAAAAATCATTAAAAATATAATATACTAATCATCCATAGGATTCAATTATTTAATAAAAAATAAAAATTAATTACTCTATGGAATAATAATTTATAACATTAAATTAAAAACAACAATAATTTTATAATTATTCAAAAAGACTTCCCGTTCTTTTCAACCAATTAAAAAATAATATTAGTAATATAATTTATAAGAAAACAATTATAAGATCATCTTACTTAATTTTAATTTTTTACCATTATTACATAAAATTTTATTACAATTACATAATACAGTTTGAAAAATAAAATCATTCAGATCGTTTTACCATTTTCTTACTCTTGATTAAATATAATTGTAATTATATTCAAGTATAAGTAATACAGTATATTTTTGAAGAAAATAATTTTTCTTATAAAAATCGTTGTACACAATATTAATTTATAATTTTTATTATTAATAATATATTAATGTAGTATAATATTAAAAAGTCAAACAATATACTAATTTTATAACAAAATACTTGCTTTGCATGTTATTCTGACTTCTGAGCTAGTATATATAATAAGACAAAATTTAATTTTTTTGGCTTTCCTCTTTGGTCTTTAATATAAGCCTAGAATTTAACCATTAATAAAATACTTTCTAAAGTTTCCCTAATTTATTTTTTTAATTTTAAATAGATTTAGAATTTAACTACAATTAAAACACTACACATATCTATATCTATATTTTATATAAATATATAATAAAACAAAACTTAGTTTTTTTTTGTTTTTGTTTATTGTATATATAGGCTTAAAATTTAAATACAACTAAAACACTTTTTAAAATCTCTTTAATTTTTAATTTTTTTATTTATGTTAAACAAATCCAAATAGCTATTAATAAAACTCAAACTTAGGATAACTATTTTTCTATATACTTATTTTTGGTATAGACCTAGACTATAAGTGAAACGTACACTTTTTAAAATCTCCCTAATTTTTTCTTTTAAAACAATCTTAATACTCCTATATATTAATAAAACCCAATCATGCTTTATATATATATATATATATATATATATATATATATATATATATATATATATATATATATGGGAGCCCTTCCATAGCAACCGGTTGCTGTGAGTACTGTGCAACACCCCCTTTTTGTAACGTTGATAAACTTATTGGAAGGCTGAGATGAAACATAAATATATCCAGTCGGCACAACTTGTACCGGCTTTTATTTTAATATGAGGACCCCACCATAGTCAACATGTTGTCAGTTTATTGAAATAAAATGAATTTTTAATATTAAATAATGCCCGACCGGCACAGCTTGTACCGGCTGTGCCTTTTTTATAAAATACTCCCAGCCGCTACAAGCTCTTACGGCTGTTAAAAAAAATCCAAACCGGCACAACCTCTTCCGGCTTGCACAAGTTCTTTATTTGCTATTCTTTATAAAATATTTGTTATTTTTTATAACTCTTTCATTTAATAACAAATAAATAATTATAATTCAAATAAAAAATAATATCCTATTTTATAAAAAATATATTTTTATAATTCTTTATTTGCTATTTTTATAAAGAATATATTTTTATAACAAATTAAAGTGGGAAGAAATTAATATATTTGTTATATAGAGAATTATAAAACTATTTTTATATCCTATTTTATATCCTATTATAAAATAACAAATAAAGAATATAAAATATTTTTATAAAAATAGCAAATAAAAAATTATAAAAATATATTTTTATAAAATAGGATATTATTTTTTATTTGAATTATAATTCTTTATTTGTTATTAAATGAAAGAGTTATAAAAAATAACAAATATTTTATAAAGAATAGCAAATAAAGAAGTTGTGCAAGCCGGAAGAGGTTGTGCCGGTTTTGGTTTTTTTTTTTAACAGCCGTAAGAGCTTGTAGCGGCTGTGAGTATTTTATAAAAAAGGCAAAGCCGGTACAAGCTGTGCCGGTCGGGCATTATTTAATATTAAAAATTCATTTTATTTCAATAAACTGACAACATGTTGACTATGGTGGGGTCCTCATATTAAAATAAAAGCCGGTACAAGTTGTGCCGGCTTGGTATATTTATGTTTCATCTCAGCCTTCCAATAAGTTTATCAACGGTACAAAAAGGGGGTGTTGCACAGTACTCACAGCAACCGGTTGCTATAGAAGGGCTCCCTATATATATATGTGTGTGTGTGTGTGTGTGTGTGTGTGTGTGTATGAAAAAGGGAGCGTGTGTCTTGCACAAAAAAGTTTGTGTATGTTCTATTATTTTAAGAGATTTCTTACCATTTTTTTCATCTTTTATTTGATTTCTAAATCTTTTGTTGAGAAATTAGTCTCACGCAAATATACTAAGATAAATACAAACACACTATTATATAAGATATAAAATAATAACACAAGAATTTTACGTTAAAACCCAACTGGAAAAAACCACGGGAAGAGATCTCAGAAAATCACTATGAAAATAATATGGAGATTACAAACTCTCAACTGAGAAATAAACTAACTGTTTATTTCTCTCTACACCCTCACTCTCAGAATGCTCTAACTGAGCTTCTCACTCTTTAACTCTCTTTGACACTCAAACTAGAGCTTTGCTCTTCTTCTCTCTAAGATATAATCTATCAATTTTGGTGTGTCTTTCCTCTTCCATTTGGCCTCCTTTTATAGCCAAAAACTTGAGGGTAGAAAAGGAAATGAGTTGGACTCATTTTCACCAAAGGAGTAACATTAATGAGATAATGGTGATATGTTCCCTTGACCCATTAATATGTTCCCTTGACCCATAAAGTGAGTGAGGACCATTGACCATTGACCATTGACCATTGACCAATGACCAATGACCAAAGACCAAAAAATAGGATCCAATATTCAACAATCTCCACCTTGGCTCATATTTTCCAAATATTGTGATCTTCTTTGTGTCTGTGAATGTATCCCTCTCCCTGGATACTCCACTACGAACTCAACATTAGACGAAGTGAATTAAGTCCAAGCAGTGCTTGAACTTTTCTGCTGTAACTGACTTTGTGAGCATATCTGCGGCATTCTCCTTTGTGTGAACTTTGTGAACTGCAATGTCACCATTGTTCAACCACTCACGAATCTTGTGATACCGAACATCTATATGTTTGGTTCTGACATGGAACACTTGGTTCTTTGCTAAATGAATAGCACTTTGACTATCACACTGAATCTGGATACTGCCTTGCTTGAAACCTAGTTCTTCAACTAGTCCCTTAAGCCACAAAGCCTCCTTGTTTGCCTCTGTCAATGCCATATACTCAGCCTCTGTTGTTGATAATGCTACCGTAGACTGCAACACTGACCTCCAACATATACATCCTCCACAAAAGGTGTATACAAGCCCTGTCGTAGATCTCCTTGCATCTAGGTCTCTAGCATAATCCGAATCAACGAACCCTGTAGTCTCACTTCTTGTTGTATCACGATCAAACATAAGACCGTAATTGGTTGTACCTGCTAGATAACGGAAAATCCATTTTACAGCAATCCAATGCTCTTTTCCTGGATTTGCCATATACATGCTAACCACACTGACTGCATGTGAGATATATGGCCTTGTACATACCATGACGTACATTAGACAACCCACCACATTTGTATACGGTACTTTGGACATATACTCCACCTCATCCTCTGTTTGTGGGCTCAACTATGAAGACAACCTGAAATGTGCTGCCAACGAAGTGCTAACTGGTTTAGCATTGTTCATGTGAAACCTCTCTAAGACCTTCTGCACATATCCTTTCTGAGTTAGCCACAACTTTCCTGCCTGACGATCCCTGTGAATTTCCATACATAGGATCTTCTTGGCTGACCAAAGATCCTTCATGTCAAATTCACTGCTCAACAAATTCTTTAGCTGAAGAATATTTGACTTCCTCTTTGCTGCTATCAATATGTCATCGACATATAACGTCAATAATACTAGAGAGCCATCATCAAGGGATCTGAAATACACACATGGATCATACTCCGAACGAGAGTAACCATGAGCCACCATGAAGTTGTCAAACTTCATATACCACTGTCTTGGGGACTGCTTCAAACCATAGAGAGACTTCTTCAAACTGCAAACTAAACCCTCTTTCCCTGGTTCAATAAACCCCTCAGGCTGCTTCATGTAGATCTTTTCTTCTAAATCACCATGGAGAAAAGCTGTTTTCACATCAAGCTGTTCTAACTCCATATCCTGTGATGCTACAATAAATAAGATCAACCGAATCGACGTGTGTTTCACAACTGGTGAGAAGATCTCATTGTAGTCGATTCCCTCTCTCTGAGAGAATCCCTTTGCCACTAATCTGGCCTTGAATCTTTCACCTTCTTTATCAGACTGAGCTTCCTTTTTCCTGAACACCCACCTGCATCCTATAGCCTTCGATCCTTTTGGAAGTTGAACTAACTCTCATGTCTGGTTCTTCTGTAAAGACTCCATCTCTTCTGCCATCGCTATCGCCCATTTATCATTATCATCGGACTGAATAGCATCCTGATAGCTAGTTGGATCTCCACTACCAGCAATCAAGGCAAAGGCAACCATGTCTTCAAACCCATATCTCTGCACTGGTTTACTGACTCGCCTTTCCCGATCTCTAACAAGATTATAGGACCTCTCTTGGGGATCTGAAGGTTGATCATCTTCAATCTCTTCAGGAAGCTCCACCTCAACTTGGTGTTTCTGCAACTCACTTGCTGCAGATTCTTCATTCTCAGACTTGTTCAGCATGTGTTTCTCATTGAACACCACATCTCTGCTGACAACCTTCTTCTTGGATACTGGATCCCATAACCTGTATCCCTTGACACCATCTTCATATCCATGGAAAATACACTCTTTTGACCTTGGATCAAGCTTGGACTATTGCTCTTCGACTGGCAGATGAGCATAATCTAGACAACCAAAGATTTTCATCACAAAAAAATCAACTGGTTTCCCACTCCATGCCTCTTCGGGGATTCTGTAATCAATTCCTGCTGAAGGAGATCGATTTATCAGATAACATGCTGTGTTGATTGCCTCAGCCCAGAAACTCTTGGGCAACCCTGCATTCAACCTCATACATCTGGCACGTTCCAATAGAGTTCTGTTCATCCTCTCAGCAACCCCATTTTGCTCTGGAGTTCTTTTGACTGAGAAGTGTCTGGTGATACCTTCATCTTGGAAGAACTGTAGAAATGACTTGTCCTTGTATTCTGTGCCATTATCTGATCTGAAATACTTCAGCTTCTTTTCAGTCTGGTTCTCTACTTTAGCTTTCCACTGCTTAAAGATTCTGAAAACCTCGGATTTCTGCTTCATAAAATACACCCACACCTTTCTGGAGTAGTCATCTATAAAGCTAACAAAATAACGGGCTGCACCCATTGACGTATGCTTGATCGGGCCCCACACATTCGAATGTACATAATCAAGTACATTCTTACTGGTATGTGCTCCTGCCTTGAAGCTGACCCTCCGTTGTTTGTCGTACACACAAAACTTGCAAAATTCCAAACTGCACGTTTTGACACCTTTCAGCAACTGCCTTTTGTGAAGTTCTTTAATTCCACCTTCACTCAAATGACCAAGTCGCATGTGCCATAATTCTGTGCTATCACTGTTGGAATTATCCTACACAGAATTTGCTGCTCCACCAGCAACTGTGTCCCCTATCAACTTGTAGATGGTGCCCTTCTTCTGGCCCTTCATAATTACCATCGAGCCCTTGGTAATTTTCATGACACCATCTCTGACTGAGATACTACAGCCTATAGATTCAAGTACTCCAACCGATAGCAAGTTCTTCTTCAATTCTGGAATATACCTTACATCTCCCAATGTTCTGACAACTCCGTCAAACATTTTAATTTTGATGGTGCCTATCCCAGTAACTTTGCAGACTGCATTGTTACCCAATAAAACTGTACCACCATTGCAGGATGTAAAAGTATCAAACCAATCCCTATGAGGGGACATATGAAAAGAACAACCAGAATCCATGTACCAATCTGTAAGGCTGTGATAAGTAGGTTTTATACCTACTTATCCAGTATCTTTTACTTGAATTAGTTGCTTTTATTCATGTGTCTTAGTTACTTTTCATGCATTTTGTGTTCGTTTTGTAGGTTATACGTTTGGAAGCGATGTGAGCGATTATTGGTAAGGAAAAGCACGGAAAATACAAAGAAAAGCAAGCCGGACATCGTTTATGCTTTTATGTTCAATTCATATTCTTGGCTTGGAGCTTGGACTATATTGTAGAGCGTTTTCTTAGCTTTCCAGAACATCTTGAATCATTCAAATCGGAGTTCGGATGAAAGAGTTATGACATTTCTACCGACGGACGTTGAACTTCACCGTTTTGGGTGGTCATTTTGCGTAGCAGTCACTTCCAGTCCAATTTCGACCATCATGCGTTTATTATTTCTGAAAGCTCAAAGAATAAAAGTTGTAGATCTCGTCGATAGCTTCGATTTGATAGGTCGCGGTCCTCGTAACTCCTCTCGGTTTAGAAGTTATGGCAGTTTTAGCAGAGGAGGTTCCAGCAGAAAATATTTTTGGCAGATTGGTACCCAGCCGGGGCTGGGCGTTTTTGTGCTTAGTACCCAGCCGGGGCTGGGTGTCTGGGCGTGAAATCAGTAGCCTATCCAGCTGGGGCTGGCTTTTACAAAAGGAAATACCCAGCCGGGGCTGGGTATTCGCGAAAATGAGCGGATTTTGTCCGAATTTGAGTCCGAAAAGGATTGTTTTCGAGTTGTTTGATTCAAGGACTTCCAAGAGGACTTAAAGACATGTACAAAGGCTTATAAAAGGAGGGGAATAACATAGATTAGGGGGAATTAGTAGAATATTAGGAGATTAGAGAGCATTCTATTAAATTAGATTAGAGTAAATTTGGGAAAAACACTAGTTCTAATTAGATTTGGAGATTGAAACAACTTGGAGACCATTGAAGATTCAAAGTAGGAGCAAGAAGGGAGCGTCAAATCTACAGACAATAGATTCTATCTTCTTTACTTCTTCTATTTTTGTCTTTTAATGATTATTCAATTGTGGATTCTTAGTTTTAATTCAATAATCATGAACTAATTCTTTGTTTGAGATTACAATGGATCTTATTGTGTAGTTTATTTTAATATGCTTCGTTATCAATTAGTATTTTCTATTGTGAGGATTGTCTATTGTAATTTGGACTTAATTGTTTAATTGCTTGGCCATCAATTACCATGATAATCTATATGAACTCGAGAGATGAAATATAGATTTAGATCTAATCATGATAGCATGTGTTCAGGATTTTGTTAATAGCTTAAACTTGATGAGTGTTAAGGTAGAGATATGCTTGACATCGCATGTAATCGTATAGAGAACTTATTCTTCAACCTTCTTCAATTGTAATTCACATAGAGATATAGTGGGTTAGTTGATTAAGGTGTTTAACAGATTTCTATCTTAATTGTGGATTGACGTTAATACGGTATTAGTGCATCGAGAGGTGGTTAATACTACTTTCGTGTTCTCGATTAATAATTCGGGATAGTGAATAATTGATGAGAAGTGTGTTAACCTAAATGAAGCAATAAGTGAAGTTGTGATCTTAAATCTCCATAATCTGATTTTTAATTAGTGGTAATTAGAATTAGTTTAGCTAAATATTTTAATTTATAACATTAAATTCATTTGTTTAAATAAGATTGAGTTGGTTACGGGTTAGTACTTGGTGATTTTTATTAAATAATTCTCTGTGGGAACGATACTCAACTTATCACTTTATTACTTGTTGACCACGTATACTTGCGTGTTGTGCTTATATAGATTTTACCCAACAGGCTGCCACTGTCTCTAACAGATAAGAGATCACCTTGTGAAGCTTCATTTTCTGTCACTGTGTACAGCTCTCCGTCACTGCACACATCTGTTTGCTCAGCAACATTAGCATATTTTTCAATCTGCTTTCCTTTCTTCTTGTTATCCTTCTTCAATAATGGACACTGATTTTTGTAGTGGCCCTTCTCGTGGCAATGAAAACACTCAACCTGAGATTTATCCTTCTTATCTGTTCTCATTTGAGACTTTTCTCGTTCCTTGCTGGAATACTTCTTTCTATTAGGACCCCTGTCACGCCCATCTGAAAAAGTAAGAAGACTGTCTCCTTGATCTCTGGAAGTAGTGCCCCTAAACTTATCCTGGTCTAGAACTGCTGACATCACATCGTCAACTGAAAGCTTTTCCTTCCCTACAAGGAGTGTAGTCTGGAGAGTTGAGTATGAATCTGGTAGAGAGACAAGAAGCAATAAGGCTTTATCATCTTCGTCCAACTTCACATCAATACGAGTTAGTTGGGTCACCAATCTATTAAACTCATTAATATGATTGGCCAAATCTGACCCTTCTTCCATCCGAAGCCGGTACAATTCCTTCTTCAAATATAACCGATTTGACAGAGACTTTGACTTGTAAACTTTCTCAAGTTTCTCCCACAAGTCCTTCGAAGAGGTTTCTGTCAAAACCTGATATTTGATCTGTGGCGCCAAACTCAATCTGATTGTTGCCACGGCCTTAGCTTCAAGTTCCGTCCATTTTTCATCCGTTATAGTCGTTGGTTTCTTCCCTTCTAGTGCCTTTGTCAATCCTTGTTGAGCCAATACATCTTTGAGTGTACACTGCCAAATACTGAAATTTGACTTACCGTCAAATGGTTCAACTTCATACCTCGCACTTGTGCTTGCCATCTTCGTATTTGTGACCTGCCTAATTTCTCTTTAAATTGATCGTTGGTGTGAACCAAGAGCTTTGATACCAATTGTTGAGAAATTAGTCTCACACAAATATACTAAGATAAATACAAACACACTACTGTATGAGATATAAAATAATAACACAAGAATTTTACGTGGAAACCCAACTGGGAAAAACCACGGGAAGAGATCTCAGAAAATCACTATAAAAATAATATAGAGATTACAAACTCTCAACTGAGAAATAAACTAACTGTTTATTTCTCTCTACACCCTCACTCTCAGAATGCTCTAACTGAGCTTCTCACTCTCTAACTCTCTTTGACACTCAAACTAGAGTTTTGCTCTTCTTCTCTCTAAGATATACTCTATCAATTTTGGTGTGTCTTTCCTCTTCCATTTGGCCTCCTTTTATAGCCAAAAACTTGAGGGTAGAAAAGGAAATGAGTTGGACTCATTTTCACCAAAGGAGTAATATTAATGAGATAATGGTGATATGTTCCCTTGGCCCATTAATATGTTCCCTTGACCCATAAAGTGAGTGAGGACCATTGACCATTGACCATTGACCATTGACCATTGACCATTGACCAATGACCAATGACCAAAGACCAAAAAATAGGATCCAATATTCAACATCTTTTCTTCTATATTTTTACGATCATAATTATCTACTTTTTAGCACCAGTACTTAATAAAATTAGAAAACTCAATTAATCATTCTCTTGTGATCATGGGAGAATCTTGAGGGCACTGGGGTCAATTGACCCCACAAAATTTTAAGGGATCAAATTTAAAATTTAAAATTTTTCTAGTGTTTAGTAATAATATGAAAATTTTAAATTAAAAAGTTCATGTCTTAAACTTGTACCCATTATGCTTATTGGTCGATTTCGCAATCAATAAATTTGTGCAAGTATACACAGTCAACAAGTAATAAAGTGATAAGATAGAGTGTCGATCCCACAGAGAATTCTAATCAATAAATTCCAACTACTAGTACTATATCAATCCAATTTTATTTAAACAACCATAAAATGTGATTTTTCAAAATAAGAAAACTAAAGTAAACAATTAAAAAGAAAGTATTCTAAAAATAAATCAAATAAATAAAACTAAGATTTTAATGAATGAATTCAGGTAAATAAGGATTAAGACTCCAATATCCCCAATTATGAACTATAAACCAATTATACAATTATCCTAATTATTATGCCTACTGAATTGTTAACGAGAATTCTAAGTGTCAAAAGCCCTTTTTCAAGTGATCAATTAACTTCTATTTAATCCAATTAATCTTACTATATTTCTATGCAAAACAATTACATTAAACGCATTAAATTCCAATTCCCAACGTGTTACATGCAGTGAACAGATATTTTTATTCCAATCACAACCCTAATTATTCGTCATGCAAATAATTAAGAATACAAGTTATCATGCCCAGTTCTAACCCTAGATCTTCTCTTTCAATTGCTTCTAGAGTAACAAGGTAATTATTGGCCAATTAATTAATCAATATATACGCACAAAGCAAGATAAACAATTCACTTCGACATAAATAATTGGAATAAATCGAATAACTAATTTATAGACATAAAAGGTTCAATTGGAATCTTAATTAAAGAATTAGTTCATAACAGAATTTAAAATCAACAATCTTTTGCAAAACATCCTTAAGGAATTACACAAATTGAAAATAAGGAGAAGAAGAAAAACACTAGAGACAATCCTTCAATCTTCAAGTAATCCCTTCTTTAGTCTTCAATTGTGGTAGATAGCCTCTAATTCAGCAAAATAACTTTATATACTCTTCACATTGCACCACAATCCTAGTCCAAACCAACTTCTCAAATAACCTCCAATTGTGCAGTCAAACCCTTGGTCAACATGCGCATCTCTGGTCAACGTACGTCAGGCTTCAGCGCCCCGGCGCTGTATGCAGTTCAATTCCCAGCGCCCCGGCGCTGGACTTCAAATTAATTACAAAAATGCCATTTACCAGCTAAAACTCCCAACATCGCCCCTGCAGCTCCTGAATCTGCAAAATAACCACTACACAGTAAAAATGCTTCTAAAAGACTCGAGAATACAACAATTTATGCCCAAGTATATCCAATTCATGGATATATTACCCAATCATCAATGCTCTCTATATCGTAATTTATTTTATTTTAATTTTTTATAATTTCACAAATTAAGTAGTTGTGGATTTTTGCAACTAATAATAATAATTGATTATATAATATATTTATTATTAAATTATATACGTATAACAATTTAATTCTAAATAAGATTGTATTGTTACATAAATAGATTCAACTATCATCGTGGATTGTTCAATCTATTTAATTTTTCATTAAAAATTAGTTATACATTATTAGTTAAATAATATATTTTTGGAAAAAAATAATTTTTCTTAGAAAATTCTACATACACAATATTAATTTATAATTTTTAGTATTAATAATATATTAATATAGTAAAATACTAAAAAGTAATAGTAAGTTAATTATTAAAAATAGTTGCCATTAAGTAAAATTTATGCCTTACATTAAGTAGAAATATTTTATATTCTCACGATCGAGATGCTATAACGTTCTTACATAGGATAGGATCAATATTTAACTGGATAATATTGTAATATTCGACTTTCCAAATTTAACACAATTAGGATAACGGATTACGAAGATGGAAAGAGAGCCATCCAGTCAAGTGAACATGTATATTTAATTTTCGCAGGAAACTCATTAATCCTTCTCTCCTGTGATGTACTAAATCCATTACAATAATAAGTCTTATTTACAATTATTTTTTGTTCACAAAAAAAGTTAATATTAGTATTAAATGACATAATATTTTCAAATTTATACCAACATTTTATCAACTGGGGTATAAAAGGAACAAAATATATCCTTAACGTTGACAAAATATATAAATTTATCATTGTATAATTTTCTATTTCAACAATGATTGGCAGGAATGAACCAAATCTTATCGACCAAATTGTGGATAGGGTTCAAATTGAAGTAAACCCCAGATATTTGAATGTTGCCAAGAAACCGGTCGGAATAGCCTCCCATGTTGAAAATGTAATGCCATCGTTGAGTATTGGTACCAATGGTGTCCGTAAAATAGGAATTTATGGAATGGGTGGGGTGGGCAAGACAACTGTTGCAAAAGCTGTGTATAATGAAAACTTTCGTAGTTTCCAGGGCAACTGTTTTCTTGCAAATGTTAGAGAGGTTTCGGGACAACTAAACGGTATAGTTCGTTTACAAGAGCTGCTTCTCTCGGAAGTTTTGGGGAAAAAATTTAGCATCACCAACGTTGACAATGGGATCAGTTTCATAGAAGAAAAAATTCAAAAAAGATTTCTCATTGTTCTTGATGATTTAGACCACCAAAACCAGTTAGATTCGCTAGCAGGACAATGGAACCAGTTTGCTTCAGGGAGTATAATCATGATAACGACAAGGGATGAGCGTCTATTGGATCAAATTAAAGTAGACGGGAGATACAAGGTAGAGGAACTAAACAACAATGATTCTTTGGAGCTGTTCAACCTACATACCTTTGGAAAAACCATCCCCCCTTCAGATGATTTCATGGAACTTTCTCAGAAGATTATAGGTTATGCCGGAGGGCTTCCATTAGCTCTTGAGGTTTTTGGCTCAAATTTGTTTAATCAAGACGAGTTACGTTGGCGTAACTGTTCTTTGGAGTGTTTACCATCTGATTTTCAACCAGAGAAACTAGTTTTCCTTGACTTGCGCAATAGCAATATCAATATGTTGTGCAACGGTAACTTGGTAAGACAATTAATAACCGTAGCTTCATTCTTTATCTTGTTGTCTAAACACGCCTACATGCTGTGTATGTGTGTGTATATATATATATATATATATATATATATATATATATATATATATATATATATATATATATATGTTTCTTTGTTGAACAGTACTTGGGAAATTTTCTAATGCACTTTCTTTAATTTTGTTTATTCAATAGTTTTTAGAACAGTTGAAGATCCTAGATCTTATGGGATGTGAATTCTTGAAGACAACTGGAGACATTTCAGGTTTAGCAAGCTTGGAGAAATTACTTCTTGGTGATTGTACAAATTTGGTCGAGGTTCACCCATCAATTGGACGTTTGGGTAAGTTGGTTTGCTTGGATTTGAGCTGGTGCTCAAACTTGGAAGGATTGCCCGAGGAATTAGGGAACATGGAAACCATAAGGGTGCTTAAGGTAGACAATAGCTCGATTGTTAAATTACCAGATTCGATCGGGCGACTGAGAAATTTAGTTGAGTTGGATTTAAGTGGCTGCGAGGACTTCATAAATCTTCCTTCTAGCATTGGCCAGCTGAGAGGGTTGGAGCGTCTAATTCTTAACGGTTGCTCAAATCTAGAAAGTTTACCTGATGAATTGGGGAAGATGGAATGTTTAACGAAGCTTAAAGCACAGGGCCTATCAATTAAAAAATTACCAGATTCCATAGGACAGCTTAGCAAATTAGTTAAGTTGGATCTACGTGGTTGTAGAAACCTCAGATTTCTTCCAGACAACATTTGCAACCTAAGAGCCCTGAGGAATCTAAAACTTGATCGTTGCTTAAACCTAGAAACGTTGCCACAGGGATTGGGGAACATCGAATCCTTAGAGTTTCTTGACGCAAGTCGTTCAATGATTATTGACTTACCATATTCGATTGGACGTTTGACTAAATTGAATACGTTGATTTTGTCTTATTGTAAGAACCTCGAAAATCTTCCAATCAGCATTTTCAACCTGAGATCGTTACAAATACTAGATATAGATGGTTGCTCAAATCTTGAACGGTTGCCTGAGGACATGTATAATTGGAATGCTAATGGAAGCTTCGTGGCAAAAGTATCAGCGTTCATGTTGGCAGAAGATAGAGACATGAGTTGGATGACTTGGGATATTACTGCAGCTCACCATAACAGGGTGGAGATTATTTAATGTAAGTAGAATTTTATGGCTATTCAAAACAAGTTTCAAGTATTTTATTTATTATTTAGGATAGTTTAGTTCTTGTATTCACTGTCGATTTTTGGATGAATTTAGCTTTTCAGTTCTCTCTACATTTCTTTTTGTAATTAATGTAGTCTTTACTCAAATCTCTAGGGTTGCCCGAGGAATTGGGAAAGATTGAATACTTAAGGGTTCTCAGAGGAGGCAACACACCCGTTTCGAAATGCAAGATTCGATTGGACATTTGCAAGTTACCCTTAAAGAAACTGGATCTCGGCTCATGCAATCTCTTGACTGAAATCTCTTCGATCCTCACTAGAATTGTTGAATTTACCTACAAACATTTACGGAGATTTTCTTTCAGATTTCTCTCTCACACACACAGCATTCTGATTTATTTTACTTATTTATTTATATTGACCTATACCTTCTTCCACTAGGATTATTCCAGATTGGTTTGGTCTAAAATTTCTTTTGATGTGCCACAAAATATAAGAAACAACTCTTTGGGTGGTGTGGTGCAGGTCTTCATGGGACAGGTTGTTCTTGAAATACAAGGTTTGTTAGCCATCTCTCTCATTTCTTTACTAAGTTAAATATTTTATTTTTATGTGAAGGTGCAAATTTTAAATTCTGAAGCAAAAGGTAAAAGTTTGTTGTTTATCAGTTTTCTTAAATTCTCCATCTAATTTACTTCCCATGCACCAAAAAGTTGAGAACATACAACTTAATTGGTTAGAGAAATGTGTTTTGAAGCACAATTCAAGAATGGATAGAAAGGTCAAATTTCACTACTGATGTTCATACAAAATTGTTACCGGTTAGCTACACTAGTATATGTTGGATATTTCACATGAATCTCACATCGGATAAATTCAAGAGTGTAGATGGGTTAATAAGTATGGTAGAGCCTCAACCTAATAGGTTAACCTTTTAGGTAAGGAGGTGGTCCAACATACTTATTGGGCCCGTCTACACAGGTGTGCGTTGCTACGGAGCACGAGATGATTTGAGTCGGGTGGAGGTGGAGCAGGGCTCTAGTATGATACTTGCGATAGGTATTCAAGTGAAAGGTGGAGATTGTTGGGATATTTCACATGAATCCCACATCGGATAAATTCAAGAGTGTAGATGGATTAATAAGTATGGTAGAGCCTCAACCTACCTCAACCTAATTAGGTTAACTTTTTAGGTAAGGAGGTGATCCAACATACTTATTGGGCCCGTCTACACAGGTGTGCGTTGCTAGGTGATGAATTGATGTGGGATGGATCGTACAATTCCGCTACAGTATAGCTTCTCTGGATTATGATCCTCTAAATTACACTTTTGACGTAGCGGAAGTACAACGAAAACTGTTATCAATTGTTGAATCGCGCACGATTGTCAAACGATAACCTTCTACAACCTATTGATTCTACGAATACCAAGAAATAAGCAACAAAATTATAATTCAGAGAATTTTGGAAAATAAGAAAAGTCTATTATTCATCAAAAACTGCTTCTTCCCATCATAACAAACGTTTAAATAGCAAAACCCTAAAAGCGGAATCCAAAACGGAAAAGGAAAACTAATAAGAAAATTTACAAAATAACCCAAAAATAATAAAATGTAATTTTGAAGACCTAAACGATGGAATTTGACCAAAACACTTTACAGTTCACGAGCTTTGCTCGTGTTTTTTGATCGTTGACCCGTTTCCAATGAAATTAGACTCTAAAAACGCCGAAATCCAACACTCCAAACTTGACAGAAATTACCAAATTGCCACTGGACTAAATCTTTTCAAATCTTTCTATAAACTGGATCAAATCTTTCAAATTTTTCTATAAACTGACATGCTTGCTCTTCAATCACATCAACTTTTCTCGTAATTTCTTTCGATATACATTTAGCATCATAAATATTATATTAGCATCACAAATTTTACATTTATGACGCACTAAAATTCATCGCAAATAATTGAGTCATTGATACCCTCACTAAAAGCATTATTTGCGTTGCTAAAGGTGTATTGAGAGAAATTGGGTAAAAAGTGTAATGGGGGGAACCCGGTTAACATAAAGCATTACTTAACTAGCAGCAAGGGACGCCTCATCAAGATGTTCTAGCTTTATATATATATGGGAGCCAATTCTTTTCTTTAAATCAATGGGTATGTGGAGGCTAGAATACAACCAAATGCTTATATATATATACAGAGAGAAGGCAAAATCTACTGAGAATTTGAAATAAGAAAAACTAAACATACTTCGAGAGGTAATCTGTATTGCAATAGATGGACATAGAGCTAAGCCATATGCTGCCCGTGCTACAAAATGCCTAACATATGAAAATGTGTGTTCTTTATATGGTAAAACCAACTAAAATACTTAATTCTGTATTTTCATCACAATAGATTTGTTTTTAAAAGGTTGAATCTATGCACTAACTAATTTAATATACTGTGTGTATGGATGTGACTGCTCCCATAAGTGGAATCCTCCTTCCAAACCCTATTTTGTAGTCTCTATTTTAAAAGCTAGGCATGCAGAGAGCTTTTCAGTTTTCAAACCATTGTAAGGGACTGGTAAATAAGTTCGAAGCATTGATATGACGAGGCCTTAACAGTAAATAACAGTTGTCAGTACTATTGAACTTCAATTGCTCATATACTACAATATCAGTCATTCACATAGAGACAATTTTATTGTTCACATGTATTCGAATGTGGTTATAATTCTCGAAGTCATAGCTACAAGAATACCTTTTTAATACCTGTAATTAATACAGGTTGAAAACATCAGTGGGAACCCTCCTGAACAGCAAAATCAGTAGCCACCACCCCCTCCACAGAATCAAGAGTCTGTTGAAGAACAGAATGAAGAAGATAATCAAGAGGTTTGTTGACAAGATAAAATGTTTATGTTGATGTGCAAGAAGATCAAGATGTTTGTTGGCAAGTTAAAATTTTGAGCTTCTCGTGACAGATGGTTCACTTTGTAAGCAGGATGAAAATGATGATGAGAACGATGAAGAGAACGAACAGCAGCAGGACCAAATTCCTAAAGATTTCATCTTTGTGCAACAAGCACAGAGATACATAGGAAAAGCTGGGAAGGCAAAGAATGTTATATTTTCTGAGGATAGAGGCAGATATATTAAGCCAATGCTTCCAAAAGTTAGTTCTCCGTACCTTTAGGTTCATATTCAGATTAAATTTAGTGATACCAGTACTGCATTTTTCTTATCATATGCTGGATTTATGCACAGGGTCTTGTAAGGAGGTTAGCGGTTGATGCAACTTTTAGAGCAGCTGCACCATATCAAAAATTGCGAAGAGAGAGAGATTCTGATAATATCAGGAAAGTTTTTGTCAAGAAAACCGACATGAGAGCTAAAAGAATGGCGCGAAAAGCAGGTGCCCTGGTAGGGTTGAACTCTTCCCTGCAGTTGATTATGCTCATCTACTTTCTTCTCTTTACGTTCTTTTTCATGCTGGTAGGAACTCTCCTATAATGTTAGCAGTTTAACTTTCCCAGTATTCATGTTTCTAGTTTCTCCAATCATTATGAAGAGTTATGCAATCCCATACTAGACAAGAAACTGTCGTTAATGATTTAGATTCACTGAGAGATTCAAACTTGACCAAATTTGTAAATGTCAAAAAGTTGCTGCAGGATAAATTTCTATAATGGCTCCGCTTGAAAATTATGTATCAACCCGAAAATTTATAAGATTAATAAAATCTTGAATTTTTAAATAAAGGTTAAAGAATAAAGCCTAGATTAAAATTAAATAAAGAATTAATTTTGAGAGGAACTTATATAGTTTACTGTTTGAAAGAGATAATTGTATAATGGAGTATATTGTTTTAGGTATTTATGATTATGTGTATGTAGACCTGACAATATAGTTGGTTAACTGTTGGGTCAACCCATATTAACTGAAACCAAATGGGTTAGTTAACTATATTTATTTATTTGGGTTGGTTAAAGTTTGGAACCATATTTTAAAAAAGAAATATAGTTCCGACCCGGTTAATTATTTTTCGACCCATATTTTATTTCAAATCCAAATCAAAAGTTTTTTCTACCCATATTTCCATATTCAAGAAGCTCACCCACCCACACACCCCACTCCCACAAAAAAAAAATATTATGTGATTATATATACATGCACCTCTTACCCCCCACGTCGCCCCCTACGCCCTACTCCACCCACCCCCACCCCCCCACCAAAAAAAATATTATGTGATTAAGTATACACCCTACCCCTCTACCCCCTACCCCACCCCACCCCCCCCCACCCCACCAAAAAAATATTATGTGATTATGTATACACCCTACCCCTACCCCACCCCCACCCCCACCCCCACCCCCACCCCACCCCCTACCCCACCCCACCCCACCACACCTTATGAGTTCTGAAATTTGGGATAGTTTTAATTAATTTAATGATCAAGGAGGATATAAATGTGGCATGCCTGTACCTCCTATGTCAACATCCAGGATTCATCCGTAAGACTATAATTTCTACGCTTAAAAAAATTGCAACAATTACCTTTTAAAAAATGAAAAGTCAAGCCAATTACATAAGCTTCATTTTTATATTTTATATATATTTTTTCTGAATTATTTTGTCAATTTCTGGATTAATCAGCTGGCGTAGGTGAATCATTTGGCTAATGGCTAATGCATAGTAGGAGGATAGAGGGGTAGTATATATGAACCTGAAAAAGATGCATGATAATAGTGCAGTTAGCACAGGTGATGCATAATATTATTACTTTATGAGTTCTGAAATTTGGGATCACCCTACGTCCCTACCCCACTCAAAAAAAATAATATTATGTGATTATGTTTACACCTCTTACCCCCCACCCCACTCCCACTCCCACCCCCCAAAAAAATAATATTATGTGATTATGTATACACCCCACCCCAAAAAATAATACTCCCTCCGTCCCAAATTAACTGCTCAGTTTTGACTTTTTTAAGTCAAATTGACTATTTTTAGAATTAATAATTAAGCATATATAAATATATTTCTAAAATTATAAAAATTAGGATTAGTAATAAATTGTATATACTTTCTTTTGGTTATAATCTCTTCACCTATATTTTAGCAAAAATAGTAAAAAGATTAGTTTTAAAAATGGTCAATTTGATTTTAAAAAGTCAAAACTGAGCAATTAATTTGGGACGGAGGGAGTAATAATAATATATCAAATCAGGCCTTCATGGAACTATAACCATATTAAAATGGTTAATATGGTTTTTAACCATAACTATATGGTTCCAACCCACATTATCCATATTAAACATGGTTAATATTGTTTTAGTTCTTAAATGGTTGATTAACCATATTTTGAAAAACAAAATCAACCCATAACTATATTTTGTCAGGTCTATGTATATGTGCAATATATGATTAATGTTAAGTGTTAATCAGATAAGGTATAACATTAGTAAACCCTAATATTCATTTAGAAACCATAATTTTAGATTTGGAAACCCTAAACCATAATTGGGAACCTTAAACCCTAATGCTACTTTGCAAACCCTAAGGGTCAAGAGTTATGAGAAACATGTGAAATGACTAAATTGCCCTTAAAGTGGTTGGGGAAATGACCAAAATACCTTCGTAGGTGTAAAATGACCAAAATACCCTTGTACTTATCTTTTAACAAAAGGATAAGATCAAATCTTGGTGACTCACTACTTGGGGATTTGTCATGTGTTTGAAATCAACTCCAATCAGCCAAACGTGGACACATGTATCAGCCATATACATTGAATCTAAAGATAAGATCAAAAAGGGGAGTACAGTTTAAAGAAAACCTTACTTTAGTTTATCATGCATAGCCAAACCTATCATTCGCCAAGTACACGAATTTTAGAGTTAAACTCAGTCAGAAGTTAATTCAAAAACATCCCATAGCTATCCAAGATCAGATTCAAAAAGGAAAAATCAAAAGTTGGTTCAAAAAGGTATACACCCTAACCCTATGTTAGATTTTGTATGTTTAGGTAGATTTTCAGTTTTTGTGTTTAAATTTGTTGTATGTTATATTATTTAGTGATCTGATAAATTATGGATCCATAACATTTAAATACATGAAAATGGAGATTTAAGCAAGTTGAAAAAATCCTAAAAATATGGCCTGACAGTCAAATGTCAGAGCCTCTAGATTCTAACCTGTTAATTGTTAGATCTGTTAAGTGTATCCTTGTTAAAGTATGTCATGAGAAGAGTAAACTGGAAGTGGAATCATGTCCATATCATGTATAGATTGAAAGCTATTCATGGTCAAAAATGGTTGACCAATCATGAAAATTTTTCTGGAAAACTCAGATTCTGCCTAGAAAGGTCTAACCTACTTTTGCAAGGCTTAGAGATGTTGTTAGCTTGTCTAAGTGTATCACTTTTGTACACTGACATATGGACTACAAAACCCTGACAATGGATTACTCATTACATTAACAGATTTCAATTTATTAATGGTCAAATATCGGTTGACCAAGCTGAAATCCAATTTTCTAGAAATTCCAGAAAATTGAAGAACAAGCTCTGACATGTAGTTTGACTAGCTAGATCTCTCTCATGTGATGTTGTTTGGCTAAGCCAGTGTATTACTTTTGTAGCCTGACATGTCTACTACAAGAGTGAGACGCTGGATCACTTAGATAACACATAGAATCAAAGTTATTAAAGCTCAAAATAGGCTACTCAACATTGACTGCCAATTCTGGAAATTCTAGAAACTCAAGAACAACCATAGTTGACTAGTTTGTCAATATCTTCTTGATATGATGTAGTTAGACCCTGAAATTGGTTAGTACTTGTAGTATTACATGAGTACTACACCATTGATACACTTACATGCTCAGAAAAAAAAAAGTTCAAATGAAAAGTAACTTTTAATATTTTGACATAAATTTTATTAATGATAATAAATTTATTTAATAATTGTATTAAATAAATTGTTTAAAAATGATTTTTATGTTTTAAAAATGATATAATGGTTTTAAAAATATTTTTAAGTTATAATAAATGACTTTTAATATTTTGACATAAACTTCATTAATATTTTAATATTAATGCTAATTATTTAAAAATGATTTTAAATGTTTTAAAATTCATTTAAAGGTAATATTAAGGTTTTAAAAATATTTTGAGTTACAATAAATAACTTTTAATTTTTTGACATGGATTTCATTAATATTTTAAATTATTTAAATA
Organism: Panax japonicus; assembly: GCA_020205505.1. Lineage (NCBI taxonomy): Eukaryota > Viridiplantae > Streptophyta > Magnoliopsida > Apiales > Araliaceae > Panax > Panax japonicus. Next base: position 66,309 of record JAINUV010000833.1, read on the forward strand.
TTAATGATAATGAAATTATTTAGTAATTAAATAATTCAAAAATGATATTAATGATTGAAAAATCATTATAAATGATAATAATTATTTAAAAATTATTATGAGTTTCTGAAAAATAGTATAAATGATAATTAAATTATCTAAAATAATATTAAAGCTTTTAAATAGAGTTTTAGTGAAAATAAACTCGATAATTATCCGATAAGGCAATCGGGACGTCAAAATAATACCGAAATCAAACCAGACTGAAATAGTTTGACTTGATACATGTTCTTATGTGCTCTAACGACTATTAGGAATACATGATAATGTGTTTAAGCTATATGATGAGTGTAAATAGCAATAGTATACGTTATGATGTATTATTCTAATTGACAGATCAATATTATTAGTGATAGGTCTTTCAAATGAAGTTAAATTAAATTGTGTAACAGTAGTCAACGACCAAGGTAAGTTTCCTAACTCAAATTCGAGTTATTATTTCAAAGCATGTTAGTGAATAATTATTGTTGATTATTCCACATCTATGATTATTGATTCGCACCTATTGCATATTATATATGTTCATCAGATATGAAAGGTTGATCACCTTGATTACCATAAGATTCAGTTAAATTTGTCCATGGTCATTGTTGACCACTCCACATTATTGGTTTAGTCATTCAATTATTGAAATTTTGATTCATGCTCTAGCTTTCACAATCATTATATTGTTGAAAATTTGACAGCTTATTCATTTTCAATAATGATATATATTCATTGTACTTAAACTTGCTGGGCAAAATAGTTGCTCACCTTTGCTATATCATGGTAACAAATTTCAGATTAAGACGAGGGCTCGAAGAAAGACAAAGGCAAAGGCAAATTCCAAGAGTAGATTATTATGCATTTAGAACTATTAAGTTATCTGATGCAAATGACATTGTAAACCTTTTAAGTTATTGAAGGTATGTATTAAGTTAAGGTTATAGACCTTGGGGTTGTATGTGTTGTAAAAATTTATTGTATAAACAATATATATTTATATCTTTTGCAGTAGTACGTTATAGACTGTGTATAAAGATGTTGTATCGTGACGCACCAGCTCCGAGGTAAAAGGTGCTTTGATTTGGGGGCGCTACAAATTAGATCCTCTTTACTTTATGACTGAGGTTTGTCAAGAATGGGCTATTCAAATCTGGTGTGTGTTATGCTTTTGGTAGAATTCATATGCGACGAAGGTTGCAGTACCTAACGGTTGTGTTTCTGATTTATCTTGTAAAAAAAATTAATAGAAAAAAAATATAGTAAGAAGACAGCTGACAGAATTCGTGTTATTTCTATCTTCTGACAGGTTATATTTGTGGTTGATGCTAGTGGAAGCATGGCATTAATCGAATGCAGAATGCAAAAGGTGCAGCACTCAAATTACTAGCAGAGAGTTATACAAGCTGAGATCAGGTTCATTTTAAATATATAAGTTATTATGAGCATAATTTTGCTTATGATATAGTTTTATAATTGTTGTTCACACTATCAGTATAGAGCTGTAATTATTAAGAATAGAAACTGAACTTTCAAATATTTTCTGGTATCATAAATGCATTCAATATGAAACTTCTTAAGATAGATGGGCAATCATAGTATCGGACAACTGATGCTGACTGTCTTTCATTACTATGCGTATAAGATAGAATACCTCTTGCATAGAATTGCAGTTGAGATGCTGCTTTTCTTTAAGATACTTTTTAAAGCTTGATACACTAATTCGACCAGGATGTGCAACTTCACATATGTGTCGGTGCTTTCTTCTGATTTTTCTTTCATTGGAAGTTTCATATGGAGCAATTTTCGGTACAAGGGACAAAGGACTTAAACCCTAGGCTAATCACTTGGTATCTAACTTTTCAAATCATTGTTTTTCTCTAAATCTTAAATCAAAGATAATAGTTGATTACATATATACTGGTTCAGTAAGTATCAATTTTATTATTAAAGAGCCAAGGTGAAATGAGGGGACAGTATTATTAATAAATTTAGTTCAGTATAACATTAACAATATGTATATATTGCATGTCATGCTTTTGAATGGTTGAATATTTGGTAGCATAGTTTCCATGGGTTTACTGCATAATTTCTTTCTGTTTAACATAAGGGTGCAGGTTTTTCATCTTGAAAACTTTTCCAGTCAATATTGGTACAAGGATCCTTATGATGGCATGATGTTAAGGAGCTTGGGGTGTTCCAAAAATAACAAGAGTCGTCTATTTTTGATGGTGTGTCCTTATATATTATTTAGATCAAGTTGGAAGTGTTGGTCAATCTGGACTTTAAAACATGAATGACACTGCCTTTTCAAGAATGATCTATAATGATTATCCACGTAATGACCAAGGGAGATTTTGAGCTTCCCTGGGTTAAGTGAAACCTCAAGTCTTTGGTTATTACCAGTGCAATTACTTTATGCAAGTCATTTAAAGTTTGGTGAGCTCCTTGAATGCAGAAATGTTTTTCAAAGACTGAAGTAACTCAAAAGCCAATTAAGTCGACTAAACGAGGATTTAATGCAGATTTTCTAGTGGAAATATATTTGCACTGTAGAATATGACCATGATCAATATGATTAGGAAGATAAAAAAATTAAAAATAAAAATTCTAGTACTCTATGATATAGGTCGTTTATCATATGTAAATTTTTGAACTAAGAATGAAGGTGCTTCAAGTTTGACTTTATGCCTAACTTTTAAGTAAAATACTCAGGTGCTTGAGCTCATTTACTACAACCAATTCATAGCATTTGTCTGTGCTCTTAGCCCCCTGGGTTCAGAACCAGTCTTTTCTTTCAGAATCTGCATTCAGTATGAATAGGTTGCTGCTTCACTTTCCCTCCCATCCCCTAGGGGGCCGATATCGGCTCATAGCTCTCACTCAAACTCGAACTTGAGCTCAAAAGCCAATTCCTTCACTTCATTAGAAACAGTAGCCTATGTTATGTGCATCTGAGCATCTTCTATTCGGTGGGATAAAGCTTTTCCTCTGCAGGGGCCTTGTGCAGTAAATCCCCTACGGGCAGTCATCCGTCGTCGTAAAGTTCCCGCGAAGCTTTCGGGAAGAGGAGTAATCTTCTATGAAAGCATAGCATTTTTGGTTGAACCCGCCCAACCCGATTAGGACGAACCAAACCTAAGAGACACATCTTTTTTCCTTTTGGGTGGGTACTCCGTGTAGTGGGTACCTCGTAGGACCTCGACCCGCCTACTCGGGTCTTGTATGGATATAAAGGAAGGGGTGCTCCTAGTTGTGTGTAGGGGTTGTGTTTGTTCGTACGAAGTAAATAACTGAATGTCCCAAACCATATTAGAGTAATTACCACTGAGAAACATTGTTAATAAAGATTTTGTTTCTTATCTCAAGGTGTACATCGCCATTTCTTAACAGATGGGAATGCCTAAAAAGAATTAAGAATGTGTTTTTTTTTTCATCTCTGATCATACTTATCAGTAACATGGACCAGGTCGTCATCATTCCTTTCCATGGAGATTCTGTAGAAGTTCTCTTGCCTCCTTCCAGATCAATTTCAATGTGGTGGAGGTTCTCCCCAAGCTCATGGTCTTACCACGGTATGCAAATTCAGTTTAATTTATTTATTGTTGGAATAAAATGTCTAAAAACTTAAAATCCTCTCACTATATCACAGCTTCTAACTACACACCCGAAATCTGTATCAATCTCATATCAATAACTGATGGTAGAGCCAACGTATCACTAAAAAGATTCACTGATCCTCAAGCTGCTGCTGCTTCGGATGCACCTAAGCCATCTGCTTCGGAATTGAAGGTATAAGTTCAACAAATTACTTGCTAAATAGATGGGGAAGTAAATAATATGTCAAATATAATTAGAAATCTTAATCAATAGGTATTAAAACATTTGTTGGATATAAAAACTAATATTGATCATCAAAACAAATTTTTTGATATATCAGCCGTACATACATTTATCTTACAATAGAGTACAACACACCTATTTATAGCAAAAGCTGCAAAATAAATGAAAACTACTTGAAAGCAAATTGGATCCTACGATGACAAATATCCCACATTCCCACTAATACAAGTACTTGAAAATAACTCCTAATAAACTAATAATAACTTCCCACTTCCTTGAACCATTACTTCTAGCATTTCCTCCACTACTTGAAATAGTTTAACCACTTCTAGCATTATTGTTAAGCACCATTATTGTTAATTTTCCTTAAAAGTCAGTCGTTTTACAAATGTTTTTCTAATTTTGGAACGGAGAGAGTATCAACAATTCAAATTATTTTTGGGTCCAAACTAAGTATTATTTTTTGTCATAGTAAAAACACAAACGCTATGTTACCAAATGCAACCTAAATTGTTTGTTACAGACTGTTGACCTCATACCTCTCTGTTAATTTATCATATGAGATTTCACTTGGAAATCATATGGGAAAAAATAATAATAATTCCTTAAAATGTATTACCATAGAGTGACCTTTTTTGTTGCATTTATTTGAAGGATGAGATTTTTGAAGTGGCCGGTAAAATATATAAAGCGGGAATGTCTCTTCTCGTCATCGATACAGAAAATAAGTTTGTTTCAACAGGATTTACGAAAGAGATTGCTAGAGTTGCGCAAGGTTCGATAACTCAAAGCCCTGTTAAAGTTCAACAATATTGTTTTGGTTTTAATTCTGACAACTTTTCTTGAAAAACTTAATTTGTTTTCCAGGAAAATACTATTACTTGCCAAATGCTTCAGATGTTGTTATCTCTGCTACAACAAAGGATGCATTATCGGCTTTGAAGAACTATTGATTATATCTAATCAACCAACCAAATACTTGGTTCCAATTCATAAGTTAGTTTCAGTAGTTGAGATGAACTAATTTGCTTGTCGTGTGTGATATGTGTGATATATTTTTTTTTACCATGACCAAAAGTGATATATATAGTGAGCAACTTCAGTTATGTCTCATCAGTCTATGTTGCATGAACAATTCCAAAAATTGGTCTATTGTGTTTTGGGGTAAACCTGCAGTGATGAAGACCATGAGATAAATAAATAAATTGGTCTATTGTGTTTTGGGCCATTTTAATCGATTCCCGTACAAGGATAAATCTTACCTATTCTGGGGAAAGGAAAAGAGCATATCCAGAAAAAGATGTACATACAGATTAGGGCTTGTTTTGGTGCATTTTGAGCGTTTGGAAAATGCGTTAGGGTGATTTTTAAGCCCCAAATGTACCACTCCACTTTTGGTTCAATGTGTTTATAATAAGTTGCGTTTAGACGAACAAAATTTCACATTTGAGAATTTTGTTCGTCTAAACACAACTGATTCCAAACACAACTTTTTAAAATTACAAATGTTGCTTTTAAACTCCAAATTGCTTGCTTGTTTTGGCACATTTGGGGTGTTTGAAAAGTGCTTTTGGACGGGTTTTAAACCCTAAACACACCACACCATTTTTGCGGCAGTGACTTTAAGGCTTAAAAGATGCGCTTGTGAGTTAAAACAAATGCATTTGAAATAAGAAACGAACAAGATATTCAAGTATGTCTATAAAAGTACTAAATCAAATTACCAAACATGCACTAAAAAGTCGTTCAAATGCAATTTTCATGTTTGGACGCAGCATTTGGTGGTTAAACATGGCATGGTTGCAGACCATGTGAATACTGACCAATATCAGTGTTGTTTTATGCTTACAAGGGGTTGAACAAAGAAAGCTAATAGCTTTCAACTGAAAAGTACCTATTTTCTAAACCAAAAGCTTAAGTCGCCCAACATGTACATAAAGCATTATCAAAAGTTGCTCCCATTCAATGCGGGAATAGTCTACCAACAGAGAAGTATTTAACAAAAGAATTAAAAGCTCACTTGCACCTACACACTTGTCAAATGAGGGGTTAATGGATGTCATGAATGACATATTTCCTACATAGAAAAATTAATTTATGATAAAATCAACCGATATTCCAATAGAGAAACAACATAAAGTTCTCACTTAAACATTAAGCCATTACAAATTATGCTTAAGAGGATGATCAAAGAGCAAAATGATCTGTCCCATATATCTAAATTTTTCATAGAGTTAGATGGGCACCATTCCCAACCATACATGCTAAAAATTTTACTATATGACACTATATATAGTCCTTTCAACTGATGAAGGACGTCAAATAACTAGGGACGGAGGGAGTATTATTTTTAAATGTCAAAAATTTAGTTATAAACATCCTATCATTCATAGGACAAACACCGTTAGCATATTTTTACCTACAATTTACCTCTCCCAACAAAATGAAGGCCATTTCACATTGTTGTTCCCACAGTCCTAGCAACATATTGTGCACAAAGCGACTGTTGTTAGTCTCATACAATTATTCTCAGGTAAAGCAATAACATTTAGCCAACCAATAAACCCAAACTACCATAACAATCAGATTGACTGCCTTGGAGGTAACATTGTGACGGGCTTGAATAAAACTGTTGGAAATGAGTTTGATAAAATATATATTTATGTTTTCAAATTCATTAAAAATTGAATGAGAAAATTGACGGGCCGGATCAGATTCGGGTCGGGTCGGGTCATAATACATATCTTTTTTGGCAAAATCTATTTATCAGATTTTGTTTAAACTACGTAGTTTTGATGGCAGTTGTGACCCAACGATAATAAGTTCATTCTATAAATAAACAATGTGACCCTCCCGTTCTAACACAGATTTTTTTCCCTCCCGTTCCATTCATTCACTGAAAATTCCGTTCTGCAGAAAGATATTCTCCTCCCGTTATGTTACTTCCCTTTAAATTCCCCGTTCCATAGTATTGTGCTCCTCCCATTCCTTCGCAGTGTTCTCTGCAAGTCATCCAAGCAACATTGTGTAGTAAGATTATTTATTTTAATCATTTATAAATTTATTTCATGCATGCATCATTACTCAGTTCAGTACATATCATAAATATTGGTTCGAAATGTTCTTAATTTTGATCAGTGCTTCTAATTAAGAACTGAAAATCCGTTTTATCTTGGGAAGCAATTATTCATTAATCCTTAGCACCTGTGAGGGAATAAATTTGCTTTAAGGAGACTTTGTGAATTCAAAGGACTCGGATTTATTATTATTATTTTCTGTGGTATATATATATAAAATCATATTCTGTTTTTGTCATATTTATATATATATTAAATAATACTATATATTACAGACTACATTCTTAAAGCAAATTTAATATTCTGTAATTATAGTTTTATTTAATATAATTCTGTAATTTTGGTTTTATAAAAATTTTATTACAGAATTATAAAACAGGAAATTGTTTTATAAAACAAGTTTATTAACTTAATAAGTATTCTGAAATAATGCAACAGTAAATATTATAGTGCATGAATATGTAAGTTCTGAAATGGTGAATCTATAGTTGGGCAACGGTAAATATTATACAAGTTGTTTATCCTTGCAGTATAATATAATATATGATATATTTATATCCTTACTGTTACTGAATTTGTTCACTGGAAAAATTTTGTTGAATTTTTGCATATTAATACATGTTATATATTAATACACAGAATTCTAGAAATTAATTTTTGTTGTTATATATATTTCGTTATTATATTAATTACATGTTAATATATTAATTGTATGTTAATATTCTGATTTTAACAAATTTCTGTTGTCTAAATAACCATTTGCTATAAAAGGTAAACTGAAATTTGTAAACAGAAATTCTGTCTAATTCTGCATGTTTTATTAATTTCTGCATGATTGTGTCAAGTCATTTGCTATATTAGTTCGGTTTTGCACTGATATATTAAGCATTGTAATAATATATTCCAACTGCCAAAGAATTCTTTAATAGAATATATTATCATATATATATAACTATCATATATATAATCATTACGTAATAAAAGTTGTGCATGCATTATATATTATTATATATATACATGCATATAACTTACTGAATATTAATATATATATATATATATATATATATATATATATACTGCATTATATATTAGTATTTATACTGCATATATATACATGTATTATATATTAGTATATATACATGCAAAATTGAATTGATCATAAAACCGAATTACACTGATTCGGGTAAGAGACTTTATTCTGTTAATTTATATATCATTATTCTTTTAATTTGTTTAATACAAATTAATGTTATTGACTTTGATTTACTAGCTTAAAGTATCAATATCAATATCTCTCCTCTTGCATGTTACTAGCTTGGAGATTTACATGCTCCAGTAACTTTTTATATTTTATACAAGGATGAGCAGGTGATATATATATTATATATATATATAATATCGTTAGTGGCATGATTATATATATTTGCATGTTAATAACAGTTGTTCCATGTTAAATTTATATATTCTGTTATTATATATAAATTACATGTTCATAAATTGCATGTTTAATTATACGTTTGTAAATATTGCATGATTAATAGATATATAATATTTTATTTATATATATATTCTGTAATTGTATTAGTGTTTTATGTAAACAGAAAATTATTTGCATATTAATATTACTATTCTGTTATTATTTTTAAATTCATATAACAGTTTATTTTGATTGCTAATATATATTATTGTATTAATATATAGAATATTCTACAAAAACAAATTTGTAAATAAAATTTGTTACATCTTGTACAAACAAAAATTTGTTTCTGTTTATTGACATTTGTCTTCTTTGTATAACAGAAATGGCATCTACAAGTACCATTCCTGCCGTGAGTATGTCTCATGGAGAAAAGCCTGAAAGTTTCAATGGAACTGATTTCAAACGTTAGCAACAAAAGATGCTCTTCTATCTCCCCACGTTGAACTTGGCAAGGTTTCTACAAGAGGACTGTCTTACTCTTGTTGAAGGGGAAACTGACAAGGAAAAAGTGGCTGCTGTTGATGCATGGAAACATGCAGATTTCCTTTGCAGAAATTATGTACACTACAACAAAACAGCAAATAGACAACACTTAATAGACAACGTTTTTTATAAAAATGTTATGGTATTTTTTCTTACAACGTTTTAAAAAAAAACGTTGTAGATATATATGCAAAAACGTTATCTATTTAAAAGGGTATATTTTGAGTTTAAACTAGATAACGTTTTTAAAAAACGTTATCTGTCTACAAAAACACGGAGAAAAAAAAAAAGCGCTCAACTGAAAACTTAAAATTAAAAAGATACCATTTCTCCATTCTCCTCGGTGAAAGAACGTTACCAAGCCCCTCTCGCCGCCTCCTGAGTCACTCTTCCACGTTACCTTCGACGTCTCCAACTTTCCCGACCTCGCCGCCTCCTACACGAGGCCCGATCAGTACCTCCAGTTAACGATTCGAACCCTAACTGGTCCAATCGTCCCCCGAAGGAGACAATTTTGCTCGACTGGGCTTCAGTGACGGGCGATGTGACTGCGAGTCTGACTGTGAGCCTCATCTTTCCCATCCCTCACCCTCTTTACTGTCTCTCCTTAACCGTCTTCGTTCTTTCTTTGTTTGCGACTTGTGGGTGTGAAATCTGAATGACGACGAGGGAGAGGTGCACAATAGAGGGGAAAGATGGAATAAAACTGGATGGCTGGATATTCAAACCCAAACCCCCCAGCACGAATCATAATAATTATATGGCAGTAGTGCTGGTTCATCCTTACTCAATTTTGGGAGGTTGCCAAGCCCTTATGAAAGGTATTGCTCGTAATTTGGCCGATCTTAGCTTCCCCTCTGTCATCTTTGATATGAGGGGCGTTGGCAAATCTACCGGTAGTCCTTCCCTCACTGGATTCTCTGAAGTTAACGATGTCGTTTCTGTCTGCAAATGGGTCTCCCAATCCTTACATGCTCCTCCTCGCATACTCCTTGATGGTTCCTCTGCTGGTTAGTGGCTTCCCCTCCTTTCTCGACTGGATTACTATCTAGTTTGGTATTTCACCACTTGTTTGCTAGGTGTGGGTTATTATTGAGGATGTTTTTTTTACTTATTTTGTGCTTATATGTAGTTTTTTTGCTATGAGATTAATCTAATTCTGCCATTTTTTTAATAGAAATTTAATTATGTCATGACTCCATATATAAGTTATGTCCATCCCTAATTATGGAATATGGATCACAACTTATTCCTCCTGTCCCTTCATTGTGTAAAATTATGGTCCTGCTGTATATGAGATGAGCTCCACTAAAGTTCTGTTTACTTTCTAGATATTTGGACAAGTTCTTGAGTTTTGTAGCACTCCACTCGCACTCAATCCCTAAAAAAGCTTTGAGAATGTGCTTGATCAGATCAGTGGGTATAGAGCTGAAGATGGATCCAGTTGTGGGTGGGTTTAAGCTAAAGATGGGTGGGTATATAGCGACCAAGGCTTGCCTTTTTAAGACCTGTAAGTTTTTCCCCTTCTAGGCCTTGTTCATTATTTTAACTATAATGATATGCCAATTCTTATCTACTCAAGTTTAGTTTGAAGCAGTATTATTTAGAGTTTTACATCCCTTAAAAATTACTGTAGTAGACTGGTTCCTGCAATACGATGCGAGTTCGACACTGTTCTTCTACTGAATATATTTCATTTTAATCTATTTACAATTCGTTTTATAGAGTCCAGATCTTCTATATTTAATTAGCTTCACCCTTACATATTTGGTACTTATTTGCTTGTACCTTTTTTTGTACTTATAAATGATTTAGGATTAGAACTCAGCAATTGCAGATAGGGAGTGGGAAAGGGAGTCAACTCAGCAATTGCTAATGGTAGGAGGTTGCCATGTTGTGATGCCCAAGTTTGAAGCTAAGTCAGCTCTCGAAGCCATGGAGCAACATCATGTAACTTCTCTTATCACTGTCCCTGCAATGCTATTGCAGGCCGATATAATCTCCTTAAACAGGTTACATAGCATATCACTGTCCCTGCAATGCTATTGCTGTGATGTGTTTTCATTAAAGACTTGTCTCTTTTATGTTCCTCTATATTTCCCCCAAAATGTAAATGATTAGTATTAAATTTTTGTTTTTTGGCTACTAAAGCAACAATGACTTTATGATTCTTGTAACGGGGGTGTGATAAATTGTTTTTGTGCTCACCACCCTTTTTTCCTTCTAGGTTTTCCGTGCTGTTCGGAGCATTTTAAACGGTTTTGTTGCATTTTTCACAGCCTGCAATCGGCACTGGCTAAGGTTGAACTCCACTTTAATGTTGTTTTATAACTATATATTGTCTCTTACATAATTGCTTGCTCAAGCTTTACGCTCCTCTACAAAGCTTGTGAGTTCTTTGATTCATATGTTGTAGTATATTTTCCTAGAGCAAAGACAAACAAAGATAAATGACTGGCTAACCTTTGAAGTCTGATTTGATTTCTTTTTTCCTGTAGGTTGTAAGCACTGATTGGCTACTCTTGAAAGAAAATGATTTTTTGTGCAGAAACAAGATGCCCACTAGAAACATGCACAACATACTAAGTTGTTTTAGATTATTTGGGTGCAGTTGTGTTTATTCGTTCCAAACCGATTTCTCTCTGTTTTTTTTTGGGGGTGAAAAAAAAAACCCGACTCGTTATCAATGAGCTATTTGTAAATTGATTAAAATAGTAACATACTGCTTTCTCTGCTACTTCTAATATCTCTGATGCTGTAGTTGTCCCGTAATAAGTAGTTTTGTTTATGCTTCCTTTTTTGTTTTATAATTTATTTACAGAAAGTAAATGATGTGTTATTTAACATTATTTTTGATATAATTTCAGTATGATAGATGATAAAGCCGGAGAGGTTCCGGTGGGTTTTGTTGTGAGATCAAACGGTTCCACCATAACAGAAGATGAAGTCAAGCAATTCATCTCAAAACAGGTCAGGATCAATATTGATCAGGCTGAATATATTGATCAGGCTTGTTCAAGGTTATACCATCAGCAGAAGGAGAAAAATATCCTTTTTGATATAAAACTAAATCTTATCACTATGTACTTTTAGTTCATTCCTTCTGGTTATAACATGCTTAATCACTAATCACTACTCATCACCATCTCTTCCGCCTCTCTGGTTTGGATGTTTCCTATCTGATATTTGTGTGTGTATACATATTTTATATACAGGTATGTTTATTTTCTGTTATTGTTTAGAGGAATTCTGGAATGATTTTTTATAATGTAGCAACAATTCTCAACTTTTTTATTTTGAAATTCGAAAAGAACTGACGATACTATTTGTTTCACCAAGAAATATATTTATTTATTTATTGCCTGAAACAGGATTCAATTCTATGCATGTGTTTTACTTATAGGATTTCGTCACTGTTATATACATGTGTATGCTTGTGTTTTGTTGGTGTTGTCTGCTTCTCCCAACTGTAAAGCCCTAGCATGTCTTCAATTGTACTGATTTGCTCGACTAATATTCCCTTAGTTCCAAAAAAATACCAAAGGTGAGATAAATTTGTTATAGTAAATTTTTATCATTGAAGTCGAATTTGATTGTGTTAACACATAGATCCAGCCGTTGATCAGTGATAGATATTCTGATCAGTTATTATCTGTTATCTCAATACTTGAAATGATATCTGCAGTTATGTGACTTTGGATTAGCTACATGGACTCAAGCACCTTCAGTACCTTTTCTTTGCAAAACTGTCAAAGGAACTTTTGGGTATGATCTCAATTCTCTAATACATTTGGAAAAAGAATCTTTGTTGAAATTTTTGGAGATTTTCATTTAAGGAATCTATAAATCTAATGTGCAGGCATTTGGCAAGATGACATTTTGAGAGAAAGCTCAGTTAAAAGATTTGGAAAGAAGAAGCACAGAACCATCCCCAAGCCCAGGTTGAAGTACGGGATGAGCGGGCTACGTATGTGAGCAGCTACATGTAGAGCATATATGATAGTTTGTTATATATTTTGTGGATGTAGTAATTTGAATTACACGAATGGTATTATTGGAATGTATTTTGAATGGTTGATATATTTTGGCTTTAAATTTAAATGAGAATTTAGACCTTTTAGCTATATATCATGGCATTAGCATATTGCAGGTGCATTGGTAATATAGGTGAACCACAACCTTTTTTTTTTCTTTTTTTTAATCTACAACGTTTTTAAAACGTTGTGTAAATGTGTCTAAACGTTGTCTGATATACTAAACAACAACTTTTTAACCAAAAAACGTTGTGGAATCATACTTTCTACAACGTTTTTAAGCATCTGCTAATTTTTTGAAAACAAATACACAACGTTTTTTTCTAAAAAACGTTGTGTATTGTGCTTAACAACAACGTTTTTAAAACGTTGTGTAAGGGTGTCAAATAGACAACACCCTTAACCACGACGTTTTTTTCGACAGAAACTACAACGTTTAAAAAACGTTGTCTATTTACTGTTTTGTGGTAGTGGTAATGAATGGATTAGATAATACACTGTATAATGTGTATTATACAATTCAAACTGTAAAGGAACTTTGGGAATCTTTAGATAAGAAATATAAAACTGAAGATGCTGGTATGAAAAAATTTATTGTCGGTAGATTTCTTGATTATAAAATGGTAGATTCCAAAGCAGTTATCATTCAGGTTCAAGAATTACAAGTAATTCTACATGACATTCATTCTGAAGGAATGTCATTAAGTGCATCATTCCAAGTTGCAGCAATGATTTAGAAGCTTCCACCATCATGGAAAGACTTCAAGAATTATCTGAAGCATAAACGCAAAGAGATGAATCTTGAAGAACTGATCGTGCGACTAAGGATTGAAGAGGACAATCGAGGATCTAAGAAGAAAAGTGGGAAGAATTTCATTAAAGCTAAGGCAAATGTTGTAGAACAAAGGTCAAACAACAACAAAAGGAAGCGTGAAGGCAAAGAAGCTTTCAAGGCCAAAAAGAAATTCAAAGGCAAATGCTTCAACTGTGGCATTCCAGGACATAAATCTAATGAATGTCGAAAGCCAAAGAAGTTGAAGAAAGATCAAAAGCCTCAAGCAAATGTGATAGAACTGAAAAAGCTTTCTGAAGATGTTTCAGACATGAATCTTTGTGCAGTTGTATCTGAATGTAACTTGGTAGGAAACCCTAAAGAGTGGTACGTGGACACTGGAGCTACTTGCCACATATGTTCCAACAAATGGATGTTTTCTACTTACAAACCAGTAGAAAATGATGATCAACTCAACTCCTCAAGTTCAAAGGTTGAAGGACGTGGAAAGATTATACTGAAAATGACATCTGGCAAAGAACTGACTTTGAATGAAGTACTTCATGCGCCAGATATTCGCAAGAATCTAGTTTCTGGGTCACTACTTAGCAAGAATGGCTTTAAGTTGGTGTTTGTGTCTGATAAGTTTGTACCTACTAAGAATGATATGTTTGTAGGAAAGGGCTACATGAATGATGGGCTCTTTAAGATGAATGTTATGACTGTTGTACCGAAGTCTGTTGATAATAATAAAATTAATTCTTATGTTTACTTGTTAGAGTCTTCAAACATATGGCATGCTAGATTAGGACATGTTAATTATAATACTTTGCGTAGATTAATTAATTTAGAATTCTTGCCTAAATTTAATATTAATCAAAAACATAAATGTGAAATTTGTGTGGAATCAAAAATGACAAGATTACCCTTTCATTTTGTTGAAAGGAAAACTGAACCTCTAGATTTAATTCACACTTACATATGTGACTTAAAGTTTTTGCAAACTAGAGGTGGGAAAAAATATTTTATAACCTTTATTGATGATTGCACAAGATATTGTTATGTATATTTGCTAAGAAGCAAAGATGAGGCTGTAGAAATGTTTCAACTTTATAAAAATGAAGTTGAAAATAAACTTAGCAAAAAGATTAAAGCAATAAGAAGCGATAGAGATGGTGAATATGAATCACCATTTGAAGAGATATGCTCTACTCATGGTATTATTCACCAAACTACTGCTCCTTATTCACCTCAATCTAACGGTATTGTTGAACGCAAGAACCGAACATTGAAAGAAATGTTGAATGCTATGTTAAACAGTTCTGGAACACCCCAGAATTTGTGGGGGGAAGCTTTGCTTCCTGCCAATTATATTCTTAACAAAGTGCCTCATATAAGAAAACTCACAAAACACCTTAAGAATTATGGAAAGGTAATAGACCTTGCTATAAATACTTACGAGTGTGGAGGTGTCTAGCAGAGGTAATGGTTCCTAAACCTAAAAAGGTTAAGATAGGACCAAAAATAATTGACTGTGTTTTCATTGGTTATGCAAATAACAGCAGTGCTTATCGCTTTCTTGTTCATAAATATGATATTAATGATATTCATGTTAATACATTTATTGAATCAAGAGATGCATCATTCTTTGAGAATATTTTTCCATATAATGGAAATAATGATTCAAATTTAAACAAAAGACCTTTGGATGCTACTAGTGATAATCCTGAAAATGTAGAAAAAGAGTTTATAGTGGATGAACCTAGACGTAGCAAAAGGGCAAGGACTTCAACGTCTTTTGGTCCGAATTTTCTAATATTTTTGTTAGAAAACGATCCTCGAACCTACAAGGAAGCAGTATCCTCTCCAGATGCTTATCATTGGAAAGAAGCAATAAATAGCGAAATTGAGTCCATTATGCAAAATCATACATGGGAACTGGTGGATCTCCCACCTGGTTCAAAACCCTTAGGGTATAAATGGATCTTCAAAAAGAAGATGAAAGCTGATAGCTCAATTGATAAATATAAAGCAAGGCTTGTTGTTAAAGGCTATAGACAAAAGGAAGGATTGGATTATTTCGACACATATTCACCTGTTACAAGAATTACATCTATTCGAATGCTAATAGCAATAGCATCTTTAAATAGACTTGAAATACATCAAATGGATGTAAAGACTGCATTCTTAAATGGTGAATTAGATGAAGAAATATATATGGAACAACCTGAGGGTTTTATAGCTCCTGGACAAGAGAGGAAAGTATGCAAACTAGTTAAATCCTTATATGGATTAAAACAAGCACCAAAACAATGGCATGAGAAATTTGATAATGTTATGTTATCAAATGGATTTAAAATCAATGAGTGTGACAAATGTGTTTATGTCAAAAGCACTCAAAATGAATATGTCATTGTTTGTCTTTATGTGGATGATATGTTAATCATGGGTAGCAACAATGAAGTTATCAACTCAACAAAACGTATGTTGTCAAATAGATTTGATATGAAAGACTTGGGGGTTGCTGATATAATTTTAGGAATCAAGATTTCTAGAACCTCTGATGGAATTATATTATCTCAATCTCATTACATTGAGAAAATACTTGAAAAATTTAACAAGTATAATATAATTCTGAATAAAACCCCAGTTGATATAAATCTTCATCTAGCTAAAAATGAAGGTGATAGCATATCTCAACTAGAATATTCTCGTATAATAGGTAGTTTAATGTATGTCATGAACTGTACTAGACCAGATATAGCTTATTCGGTAAGTAAGCTAAGTAGGTATACGAGTAATCCAGGTAAAGATCACTGGGAAGCAATTTTGAGAGTTTTAGGATATCTAAAACATACTCAAAAATATGGATTGCACTATACAAGATATCCAGCAGTATTGGAAGGATATAGTGATGCTAATTGGATATCTGACAATAAAGACTCAAAATTCACAAGTGGATATGACTTTACCCTTGGAGGTGCAGCAGTATCTTGGAAATCCTCAAAACAAACGTGTATTGCAAGATCTACAATGGAATCAGAATTCATTGCTTTAGACAAAGCTGGAGAAGAAGCTGAGTGGCTTCGTAATTTCTTAGAGGATATTCCAAATTGGTCAAGACCTGTGCCAGCTATATGTATACACTGTGATAGCCAATCAGCGATTGGAAGAGCACAGAGTCATTTATATAACGGTAAGTCACGTCATATACAACGAAGACATAATACCGTTAGACAATTTCTCTCAAATGGAATTATCTCAATTGACTATGTAAAGTCAAAAGATAATATTGCGGATCCGCTTACGAAAGGTTTAACAAGAGAGCAAGTGGAAAAATCATCGAGGGGAATGGGTTTAAAGCCTACTGTTTAAATAAGAGTCGTCATAGTGGCAACCCAACCTAGCTGACTGGAGATCCCAAGATGTAGGTTCAATGGGCAAACCGAATTATGTAGTACTTAGTAAAGCACTGAGGAGATATTTACTCCTAACCATTCCTATTACGAGACAGTGCACATCTGCCGTGAGAATCAGGATAAGTTACTCTTTTAATGATTTTTATATCTTGAAATATGTTCAAGTGGGGTATTGCAGGATACTCTTGATAAAAGTCACCTACGTGAGTAAGAAGGGGGCCACTTCTGTGAGAATTTTGAAGGCTGAATTCTCTAATATACTTATGGAACCAAGAGGTGTTTCAAGGCCAAAATGAACACAAACGTGAGAACCAATTATGTCTGAAGAGATATTTTGTGAATTCTATTGTCTTGGTTTACATAAAAAGCTGACAGTTCAAAGACATCAAGTCTACTGATTAGCCAAGTAAATCCGATAGATTTTACTAGGGTAAGTTCAAAGCCACTAGGCTACTTAACCTGATGAAATATCTTTTCTCATGTACTCGAACTAGTGTCTGCATATTCATAACATATTTTGCATATTGTAAAGCCAATTTTACATTCATGTGGGGGATTGTTGAAAATGGGTTTGATAAAATATATATTTATGTGTTCAAATCCATTAAGAATTGAATGAGAAAATTGACGGGCCGGGCCGGGTCGGATTCAGGGTCGGGTCGGGTCATAATATATATCTTTTTGGGCAAAATCTGTTTATCAGATTTTGTTTAAACTACGTAGTTTTGATGGCAGTTGTGACCCAACGGTAATAAGTTCATTCTATAAATAAACAATGTGGCCCTCCCGTTCTAACACAGATTTTTTTCCCTCCCGTTCCGTTCATTCACTGAAAATTCCGTTCTGCAGAAAGATATTCTCCTCCCGTTCTGTTACTTCCCTTTAAATTCCCCGTTCCATAGTGTTGTGCTCCTCCCATTCCTTCGCAGTGTTCTCTGCAAGTCATCAAAGCAACATTGTGTAGTAAGATTATTTATTTTAATCATTTATAAATTTATTTCATGCATGCATCATTACTCAGTTCAGTACATATCATAAATATTGGTTCAAAATGTTCTTAATTTTGAAGTGCTTCTAATTAAGAACTGGAAATCCGTTTTATCTTGGGAAGCAATTATTCATTAATCCTTAGTACCTGTGAGGGAATAAATTTGCTTTAAGGAAACTTTGTGAATTCAAAGGACTCGGATTTATTATTATTATTTTCTGTGGTATATATATAAAATCATATTCTATTTTTGTCATATTTATATATATATATTAAATAATACTATATATTACAAACTACAAAAACTTGCAACAATATTTAACAGAAAATATACAAA
This sequence comes from Panax japonicus, assembly GCA_020205505.1. Lineage (NCBI taxonomy): Eukaryota > Viridiplantae > Streptophyta > Magnoliopsida > Apiales > Araliaceae > Panax > Panax japonicus. The sequence continues at coordinate 84,763 of JAINUV010000833.1, forward strand.
GTTCAACATAAATAACCAAGATATTAAACTACATAGATCGCAAAACAAGTGTATTTATCCATTATCAAATCCAAAATAATAAAAATGGATAAGCATCCTGACCTCTAGAAATTACTTACAAAAACATGAAATATTATTTGAAAATACCATACTTATTAATTACATTGATCATCAGTTCAAGTGTTCTCTTAATTGTAGAGGAAATTATGATGACAAAAAGATGACATTGAATAAACAAAAGACACAAGTAAGAAGGGACTAATATTAGGTAGTTCGAGAGAAGCGGTGGTACCCATATCACTCTTGTACTTTTTCTCATTTGCGGATACAATCCGGGTGACGACCACTTCACGCAAACGTGTCATGGAGTCTATCAGATATGCTTTCTGACAATTAAGTACAACTAGTCATCCTACCAAGATTTGATGCTAATGAACTGCTACAAATTCAAATTTTTCTTTGTATTGTTTTTGTTAATCCTGAGGTTCTTCAAACAGCTTGATGCCTGGGGAGAGGATGGAGAGGTTCTGCAAAGTGCAAATCATTATGCCTTCAGAAAGTGAAGTGTCAATTTCTAGCAAAGTTGTATGGTGAATTGCTCACAACACCTTAACCTCTCGCCTATATATAGACGGTAATCTTGGTACAATTGCACGCCTTCGGAAGTCTGCGTTGAATGAACACAAACGACACCTCGACTTCTCGTTTATATGTAAGCGATAATCTTGGTACAATCAACGACTGATGCAGTAGAAAACGCCACACACAACTATGTATTGTTATATGATAAGTCGATAATGAATCTCACAGAAAACTATGAACAATTTAGGAGTTCTCAAAAAACCAAAGAATATAATAATTCTCACAAGTTGTATTGAATAATAATAATGTATTGAATTACATTCATAAAGCTTATTTATACTAGCTATGAAACCCTAGAATCCATAAAAGGAAATAACAATCGAGTTGGAATCAAAATCCTATCTAAAAGTGTCTAATTACAATAAAAATCAAAAAATATACTGAAAATATAAAGTTTATGAAGTAAATCCGCGTCCAAATATGTCAAAAATACGTCAACTAAATTTCCCCCGAGGTGCGACCATGTTGGAAATGAATGGGGAATGGGCGCGGCAGCACTCAACTGGTAGAGAGTTGTTTTTGACTTTTGCCACTCGGCGTGACAACGCTGGAAATGAATGGGAAATGGGCGCAGTCGCACTCAACTGGCAGAGAGTTGTTTTTGACTTCTGGCACTCGACACAACAGCACTGGAAATGAACTGCCCACAGCGCAGATGCGCTGGTCAGCTGTTTTTGATTCTTGCTTTCATCTGCTCCTTGGTTTGGCATGCTTCGCTGGGCTTGGCCCACCTGACATGGCACAATCACTTGAAGCATGTTTATGAACTTAAGACTCCACTCTCCGAAAGCCTTCGAACTCGCACCATTGTCATTCCAAGCTTCTTGAATCAAACCAATAAGCCCCTCCTTAAAGCGTTTAACCCGAGCTCTTGTCACGAGTCCAACCGGAACTCGCACCAGATTTGCTCCATGATTGCCATTCATTCCTGAGCTAAGGATGTCCTCATCAATACCATAGCACCTTTACCAAGCAACAAGTGTGCATGTAAACGGCATTTTGGCCTCCTCCATGATCCTTCTGTTTTGGAAATGCTCACAGTAACAATAGAAGACTGAAGCTCAGCAACATATGTTGTCAAGAGATATCCACCTTTGGTGTATTCATATACATCACCATCATCTTCATAGAGAACACCTTTAGCTTTACCTGATATTGAGAAAATTAAAGCTATATTCGGTCAACTGCATCTGTACAAGAAACTTTTTCTACAACGAAATGGTGGTTTAGATAGCTAACTAATCAAGACAAAGTTTGAGGGATGTAAGCTAGAGTTTTATATCTAGAGGGATTCAGACACTCCCACGTTCTCTCTACATCTGTACATCACAATTCTAGATCATATGAGCTCTAAACTTAACATATACAGTTATTTCCAAATGTCCCTCAATATGCTCATATATATTTTCAGTTCAGAATCTTCAGATGTTCCACTCCAACTCTGACCAACTCAAAACCAATCAAAAACATAAATGTCAAATGCTCAAATAAAATGTTTTAGTGACAGAAGTTAGTTCAGGGAAACATAAGGGCTGGAAAAATCATTTATGCATCTTCATTCTTCCATCCTCAATTATGCATCTGTTGTAATTGGACCAAGTTGAAACCAGTTAAAAACTCGAGAAGCGTAGTTTTCTACTGGAACATTGAGGAAAAAGTTGAAGTTTCACCCAAACTTTTGAGGCTGAAGTGTGATTTAATCTGATAACACTTCAGCAAAGGAGATACTATACCAAAAATGTCAACAAAATGATAAAAGGCAAAGAGCAGGAAGAATTTCCCCTTGACAAGTGACATAAGAAGATGATGAATAAACACATGAAGCTTAATTCTACTCTTCTAAATTGTTTCCACAAGAATATCTTATTCCAATATATTATTCCGTGGAACTTCCAAATTATAATGAGCCTCAGATTTAACAAGATTCCTGAATTAAGAATCTCATATGGGAGAATGAAGTTAGAGAGGGGGAGAGAGAAAGATATGATGTCTCATACAACAGATGGTTCAACATTTTAAGCTAACAATAGGAGAACATAACAATATGTAAGATGAAGTAATACATAGGAAAATGAAAACTAAAGTTCAATACAGGATCATGTCCAAGTTTAATATAGGAACATGTCCATTCAAAACTAAAAACATCATATTTTTTACCAAATGTATTAGAGAACTTTAATGTTGACAGCAAAAAAAAAAAAGTACCATGCTCATCTAAAGCCACAATTACAGATAAATCATCACTTGGATCAGCTTCACCAACATGTTGATAAGGATGACCAAAGGGAATGATTGATCCACCTTGCAGATGCAGCAATGGTAAATTCTGATATATTCATAAAATAGAAATGGTGCAAAAATGTTAGTTAAGTCTACAAGAAAGACACTTTGAAGTTTGGATATGCTCACATTGTTCGGGAATATTACCGGATGTGAATCATCAAAATCAAAATTCAACCAAATGCCTTTAGGCAATGTGTGCTGCAACTGGTTCACCCCATGGTCACGCATAGTGCTGCTATCAACAAATCAAATGTTAGACTAGTTTTGCAAGTCAAAACAGAAACTACAACCCCTTTGCACCAAAGCACTGACATTGAAATTGTCAAAGGAAATAGGAAGAAGTAAATGCATAGTACCTATTTGCATAGTTATATAAAGGCAATCTATTTCATCTAAGGCAGTTTTCCGCAGATAATACAAGGATAATAAAACTTCAATTGCGTGATATCTGTAGTATAGTAGTACAGTAGTATTATAGTTTTCTTGAACATTCCACAATCTAGTTGCAAAAGCTACTGCCACGTGAAAACAGTGTTCACATAAAAGCAGAAAGAGAAACTATCTTTTTGTTAGTGTGATTTACAATAATGATATGACAAGAGATTGATTTTTAAATATCAAATGTCAGAAAAGAAAGACAGTTAGAATTAAACCGTTAATCAAGCAAAATGCATATCTTAGTTCAAATAAGTTTCACAAACAAGTAAAAAAGTGAAGTAGGTAACTTAGTTTATCTTGACTACAAGCCCTTCAGATTGGTTTAACATAGATCAAATCTATGATTAACTTGCTCTGCTCAACAATCTAAAAAGTCATTCACAAAATCTGGCAAGAACATGCAAAACATAGTGGGCCAAAGCATGTCATAAGGGGAGAGAGAGAATGCGAGAGAGAGAGAAAGAGATTGAACAACAAAGGTCGGAAAGAGTATAGTATATCGAATCAAGACTTTCCCTTAGAATTTCAATAATTTATCAATATTATTCTTCAACCCCATAATGCATGTATCAAATAAATTTTAATTTTTTCACTTAATGGGAACACATTTAGGGGTATCCGTATCGAGTACCTATCTAATAGGGATACACAAGTTTAAAATATCTGCTCTTTTTGATTGCCAGACTGCACAATTGGAGCATTGCATATTCATCCTAAAGGTAACCAAATGTTCACTAGGAGTTGTAACCGGATACTGCACGCTCACCGGAGGAGATCAGCGGGAACTGCATGCATAGATGCCCTGGAAGGAGAACAGGGTCTCAGGGGAACAAATAAGACCCCAGGGGGGCAGGGACCATGTGGACATGAAGCTGGGAACTAAAATATTGTGCGTACCACAGCTGAGTCAACAAATAAATACCTTGTGTATAATTGTGTTTCAAGATCATGATAGGGCACCCTCAAGTTACCAACATCGTACCCATATAATCCATATACTCAAGTTACCATATAAGCATATGTTTCTTATGCTCAATCAAACTATAATGCTATACCTCTAAGTTCTTGATTATGCTTCTTTATTATACTCTAAGCTCTTGATTCAAGCTCAACCATGCTTCGTTTACATAAACAAAACAAAAGTTAAATTTTTTTTTTACACTAGTATCAGAAGTCCAATCTGAGCTTCATAACAGTTACTCAATTCATTTGCAACCTCTGCTTCTCTATTGGAAGTATATATATTAGAGATCGTTGGGCCAGAGAAATGGAAAACGTAATTAGAATATGTAAGATATTGTCTAATCACCTATTACTTACATTACAAAAGGAAGAGAATGAGAACCTTGCATAAATAAGAAGACGTCCCAACATGAAGGAATTCTCATTTGTTTGGATCTGCAGCAAGTAATTATGAACGTACAGAACCTATATAAGAAAACCAAATTAATATGTCCTATATTGAGGAAAACTGATTCAACACCAATAGAACCCACCAATAAAGAATGTCGGAGCTGCCACTGGAATACCCCTTGTATGTGCCAAATAGAAAAGCGTGTATATGTGTGGTATAAGCCGGTTGCGCCTTCTCAGTGCCAAGCGGCAAATTTCTTCGCACTGTAACATATATGAATTATGTACTCGTTAAAATTTGTTCAAAAAAACAGATATTGAAGCTCGAATTTGAACAGAATTATGGAATATCTAAAACTAAATAAATTTGTTACTTAGTAAAAGATAGTTGTGACATGTGTTACATGCGCAGTTAAGTTGAGGTAGTGAGGGTGAAGTTCTTGCGTCGACACAAGTCAACACAGTTGACAGTCAATGCTTCCTAAACTCCTTTTGGTCATCTATACAGGACAAAATTGCCAAACATCAAAACATAACAAAACTTTCATTAAATAAATACAAATTCTTCTGGACTCTAGACTTGTTGTCCCCATCAGTAACAGCATTGCTAATTTCACAACTATTGTAACAGATTCACCTAACTCCATTGCTAATATCATAGCTAAAATCGTCGCTAGCAGCCAATGATGCTGTTTGAGTGCACATTGCTGCCTCCACTATAAACAGGGAACTGGGAACATATTAGCTCAACTTAAGGGGCCCGCCTTACCATTCCCCTTCCCCTTCTTGTGGAAGTAAGACAAAATTTAAAAAAATAAAAATAAAAAAGAAAGAAAGAAATAATTGTACTTAAAACTCATTAAGAACATTTGACAATTCTCAAACATAAATGTGATTGATACCATTGCACAAATAATCCGTATGCTGCTTCTCAATCATATAATAATAGTAAAATTGAAGTGTAACAGAGAATAAGTTTTTAAAAACTCGAGAGCAGTCATAGATCTCTTTTAAGTGATAAAATCTCCCTTCAAAGAGGACCTCAACTCATCAAGATCTTGCCATCGTCATTGCACCAAACCCCAAACTCTGCAAAGAAGGCTGCATTTCACACTAAAATGAAAAACCCATACTCCCCCATTAACATAAACATGAAACACCAAAGCAGTCTAAAAAGGAAGAAAGAAAAAGAAACACCTGAAGCCATATGATGCAGCCTGAATTCCCAACAAAAGTTGCGGGTTGATAATATGGTTTTTTGTTAACTTTCCCGTTGGTAACTTTACAGAAACTGTCATATGTGACTTTTTGCTACTTATCCCTTGCCACATCATCCTCTTAGCAAGCACATCATCCTCTTAGCAAGAACATGAATTTGGGACCATGATGTGACATGCCAGGCATGCCAACACTGACTCGTGTGTAAAAGGCGACTATAAGTACACTCTTATTTGTGCTACCGACATGTTAACTTTGAAGCTCAAGAACATTATTGATTCACCTCGGAACTTTATTCTGTGGTATTCTTGGCCAAGCTCCAAAGACAACTAAGTCGACTTAATTTCAGCAAAGGAAACCTAATGCAGGACAAGCTTGCACAACTTGGTTGGAAAAACATGCAAGGCTTTGGAAACACAAAGAGCCCAAAGGATCTAACAGTAGTTTCCAGTAATTTTAAAAAGTTGTATTAATTTTTGTTTAGGAAAGTAATAATTTTAATTTTGTTCTAGCTAAAAAAGTTGGTACTACTGTCCCATGAAATCCTATATATATGAAAGAAACATAATGAACCATACGACAATAATATATTTGTTATTTATGGTCCAGTTACCTAAAGTTAATACTATTCGGTAATCACTTTATTGTCAAATGCTTTAATGTTATGTGGTTATTGGAGAAAATTAGCTTTCCTTTAAGTGGTGTTATCCGATAGTTTTGATTGTAAGCATTTATATACAAACCACAAGTTGGAAGTGAATATAACTCTTAACATGATTGCAAACCTCTTAGCCAAAAGACCAAGGTTCATGATCTGTGGTTCCCTTTTCAGAATGCCCGCTGTAGAATGGAAACATGGCACCTACATACCTTCCAAAGAGCTTGGGTGTTGGCCCTGAATGTGGCTGGCCTCTAAGTCCCTGGAGATGAAGTAAACTTCTGACAGAGTATCATAAAAAAAAAACAAATAAACCAACAAAACTAAATGAAGCAGCATATTTAACTCCAATCCAACCAACCAAACAAATTCCAAGCCAAAAACCCAAAAAAAATTAGAACACTAAAAGTTCCAAGAAAATATTTAGTTTATTCAGAAAATGAGAAACACAATGCACAATGAAGCACTCAAGCTCTCACCATAGAGTCGATTTAATGCCAACTAAAATGCAGGTCATTTCAGTACATGGAATGTGACACCTCAGTCCCACATATGTGGGATGCTTTGATATGTATATAAGGACTCAATCTACCATTACTAATACCTTTAGTCATGACCTTTTGGGTGAGCTTGTGGTGGCTAAGATGACCTACGAAGATATTATGGAGATAATGGATTGTGCCCTTGGTACGTTATGATTTGATCCGGACTCGAAATTTGCCCGAGATGTTACATGGAACGTGAAGAACTTGGTATGGGAACTAATTTGAATTGTGGTTAGACAAGGTCAAGCATAGATTACAAGCAGAATCACCACTCTGAGTTCAAGATGGTTTCAACGTATTTGGATAATCCTCAAAATGCAGCCAATAAAGCTGGAATGAATTTGAAAAGTATTCAGAATATAATCAACCAGGCTGTGACACCAAAATCGAAGTAGCCCAGTATATTGGACAGAAGTAACTGGAAAAAACTTTTGAGTATAGGTGAAATGTAGATCGAGTCCAAGAGGAAAGCATAAACCTCAATTGACCAAAGCTAGATAAACTATAATCATATTCAAAACAGAATAAAATAGGCTCTAATACCAAAACTAGTGCAGTGAAGTAAAATAGAAAATAGTTGGATGGAAGGCATTCAGAGGTCATGGATGAAATGTGGCAGGTGCGCCCCTCCTATAGATCTAGCATGATCTAATCTTCAAAATACAGCAATTGAAGCGGGAATAAATTAGAGAAATAAATTTTAAAAGAAATAAACAGAATCAATTTCATTTTGCCTAGAAAGATTAAAGTAAAACATTTTTGTAGACCATAGAATAAATGCAGACCTAGGAACGTTACATTGGCCGATGACTACATTTGACGATGACTTGCAAGACTAAAACACTTCTTTGACCATTTGAATTACCATAATTACTTCCAAAAATATACATCCAGATCATATTCTAGAATTTCATGACATTTCCAGAACATGTATTATTAATTTAAAAAGACTTCTTCACGTTAGTTCCTCTTACTTTAGTAGACTTGAACTGATCTCTAGTTCACCTCTTCTGGCTCACAGATTTGACGTCGTTTATGGGATGACTAGTAGCAATTGCAGAAATTTGATTCTACTGTGTCCAGGACCTTATATTTATCAAGTAAGAATTAAGCCAACTTTTCTTTATCGCATTACAAATTTTAAAGGCATTTGAAATTTAATTAAATTAAAGCAAAAGCAATAATGTCGTACATTCTAGAGTTCACTGTCAACTAAAGTCAAGTCAGTTACAGTACTTCCATTTCCATAGGTTTAACATCATGGTCAACTCTTCTACAGCTTCCATACACATCTATATGAATAAGTCTTAAGACAATTATTATGAGTAAATGTCTATAATGGAAAATGTATAGACAATGATGCATAGTAATGAAGAGAATTAAAGAACTCAAATTAAATTGGAATGTATAAATCAACCTTTTCAGGCAACTGCAGAGAAAATTCGAGCTAATTACCAGTTGGAGAACCATGGAGATACTCATATGCAGGTGCTCTCAGGTAGATAGATTATCTCCGGTCCATGTTGTTGCATACCTTTGGCTACCAATAAATACAGCTCGAGTGAGAACAAATGAACGCTTACTCTCATTAGCTAATTTCATGCCTTCATATGTTGATCTTGCCATCAACATGCCATAAACCTATATAAATAATTAGAACTAGTATGAAGTTTAAATGATTTGTGCAGTATTACTACAACCAAAATGGAATTTGTCTTGTTATCTGCATTACTACCGTAACATATGATATATACCTACTTTTAGTGAATAATACATAAAACAAGGGGAGCAATGTAGGGGTGACGAATAATACATTATGACAGTGTGCGTGATTCTAACATCCTCCAAGTTCGGTATTTACACTATGAAAATTACTCTCAGGCATTGTCTTCTTTACTGTCTGAAAAGAAACGTCTGAGACAAAGAACAAGTGGGCATGTGGCCATGTGGAAGAATGAGTTTGAGAGGAACTTGTTTAATTTCTTTTATATATAACATAGGAAAACTTGCGAAATTATGCATGTTAAGAGCATATATTTTACAAGAGACATTTACCAGCATATCTCCAGGAACGTGCTTGATGCAGCAAGCACCATCTAGAGTATGCTTCTTAAGATTAGACAACCCAAGATATTCTCTTGCCCTATTGATCAACTGAAGTATATGGAAAAGACATTCCATGTATTAGTAAAGTGGTTAACACCCGTGAGGCAACTTAATATGTGGTCGAGCTCAACCACATCACCTTTGTGAATTTGAAGAGTTACAGAGTAAAGTTTAATGAAAACGTAACTTCAGTAAAGAAGAAGAATGAGCAGTAAGCCCATTGATGTTCAATCTTTTCCACAAAAACATTTGCACCTTGCGTAGAAAAAAGTATGAGAGTGGAAGTGTTCTCCAACTACTTTGGTTAAAGGTTTGGAAATAAAATCTTAGATTCACGGTTAATGCACTAATAAAAGATGGAGGATGTCAACCTTGCAACACAATAAGTTTTTGCGGCATAAGTCTCAAAATTTTGTAGATTGAGTTCGTTCTTGATATTTATATGCACAAAATATAGAAAAGTTGAGTATATATAAGCAAAGTAATTTGCACTAATTAATATATGACCACTTACAATTTTGTACCATCCAAAACTTTCTATCTCTATGTTGAAGAAGAAAGAAATATATCCAAAAGAAAAGCCAATCTAGATAGGTACAGCTGTTACTAAAGTAATTTCTTTGGAGAAACTGTTGGAACAAATAATATTCAGTAGAGAAGTACGGGTTAAATTTACTACAATTTCATCAATCTCCCGGCCTTCATTTCACTTCAAGCAGAAATGAAGGCCATAGATCAAGTATCAGATGATCTGCTGTACTTCCACCCTGAGAATTTCATCCATTTCTTCCTTTAGTTGCTCAACTACATTTTCATTTAGTTCACAAGATGGATAGAAATATATTAATAGATAAGGTCACATGGTAGCAAAAATATCTTCTTACCAAGCAAAGATTTGCAATGGGACCATTTGGCACAATAGCTGGTAAGCTAGCAGTACAAGCACTGTATACAAAATGCATACAGGAAATAAAATGCACACATGCATGTCAGCCAACATGCATAAACCCAACACTATACAACAGAGTTTCCATAGTCCCTAAACATGTACTTACATTAAGCTCCTGAAGCAAATTCACCCAAAAAAAGTCATGATAGAGATGGGATACACCTCATGAAGCCAAAAATGAAAAATGACAGATAAAGCATTAAAATTGGTTATGCACCAAAGGTCTCTCCTTATCTTCAAAACATTTTGTTCCGCTCCTTCCAAATCATCCACCAAATGCACTGAGGAACAAGATCGCTGTCTCCTTCTCCATTCCTTCCTTAATTTCACACCTTGCCAAGCCTCAACCCTTCTAATGCTCTTCCATGGAAATGTCCTCTCCCCATTCCCTCAAAGGGCACAAAAGTTATGATTTAACTATGAACCATCCACAAAGGACCCAATAGTATGATCTATCTCAAAAAGAAACGGTGATTCTTTCTTTGTAGTTATTAAGCCTTCATCTAGCAATTATGTGTGGAATATTTAGAAAATTGGTATAATTGGCATATAATAAGCTATGAACAACAAAAACAGCATAACTAAAATGCATAACACTAGGAAAGAACTTTGTGCAAAATATAATACTCTACAAGTTACTCCCTCCGTCCCTAAAAGGATGACTAAAGGATGAAATTTTTTTGCCCCAAAAGGATGAAATTAAGTACACAAAGTGAAAGGTAAATATGTTATTTAGTGAGATCCATTAGTATAAAAAAATAAAAATATTCATCACTTTATATAAATTTGAAACTTTGAAACTTGGGCCACTAAGGATAAATTTGAAACTTTTTTACTCTCTTTCCTCTACTACTTTTACTTTTCTTAATATGTGAGCAAATTATAATTTGCTCATCCTTTTGGGGGAGGAGGAACTAATAGAATATGGCAAGTGAGTTGCACATTAAAGTTTGAGTAAATTTTCAATGTCTCTACTACTCCCATTGCTGAGGTTATCACAAACATCCTGAATTAAAGACATGCAAGTCCAACAAGGAATTGTAATGCCCCTTCTCTATTTCCTCTTCCTGCACCTGATGAAGGAGAAGAGTTTCAATTATAAAATCTTCCCAATCAATATCTACTTGTAGTTTTCTTTTTCTCTTTCCATTTTTTACACATCTTGAAAGGCAACAATTATTCACGTCACTTGATACATCATTTGACGGTCTCATAATGTTTTCAATGTGTATCTTAGCTGCCTCAATTCTTTCTCTCCTCCTTTGATATGCCAAGCAACCACTAACAAAAGATGAAGGCATTGCATCCATTCCCACATCTTTCTCCAATATTTTCTTAAGAAAAAGTTTTTTGCACAGTTCTGACTTGCCTTTCCACCAGTCTGTACATTCAAGAAAGTTGTCATGTCCCCTCATCCTTCTATTCTCCTTTCCACTTCCCAGTGTGGACTGAAAATCAGAAACCTCCTCCAAGAACTTCGAATAAATCAGTGACAAACATTCAGGTGAAATCTGAAGCTTCTCTAGATCAACAGAACTACAATTATGCGACCGTTCCACCTCAAAATACTTAGAATCATTTTCATCCCCATAAGGCCGGTAACAATTAGTCAAATAATCAGCTCCTTCCTTCAAACACTCACCAACAAAATCATCTATATCAAATCTAACATTTGCTAAACTTCTCTCTTTTCCACCCTTTGACATCGACTTCATCTCCATGTATTGAATCACAAATGGAGCATTCTTCACAATATTCTTAACTGTAACATCCTTTCCCCAGGGCAATGCTCTTGCAACATCCACAAGCCTCTCTAACAACTCCTTATACCTCAACCGACATGTGACAACCGCCACATTCAGTTCCTTTGCCACATCCTCAATTTTAACATCAATTTGATTCAATTGTCCTACAAATACCAAAACTGCTACCACCACCTGAACCGGCCTCCTCCCCGTTGTCACAAACCACTTCACCAAGCACTGTACTAAAAACACCCCTTGCCTCAACATCCTCTCTATTTTATCCCTCTCAACACCATTAAAACCCGAGCAATTCTTAATTGAATGTTCATATAAATTAACAATATCAAACTCGGGCAATTTTAAGTCAAGAAAATCAACAACCCTGGTAATCATTCGACCTAATTCATGAATGTCACAACTAACTAAGGCTGCCACCTGTCATTGGCAAGGTCTTGGTATCTTTCCTCATAACAACATAAGCACACGCGCCAACAAATATTCTAAACCAATCACCACCGCCGTATTCTCCTTCTGTAATTCTTTCAACCATATTTTTAACCTCATTAGACCTCGATGCCGAGAAATTTAACCTGAACATTAAATCTTCCATTAAAGTTTGCGCTCTATAAATTTTTGTTTCTTTGTAGGTATAGTTATTACCAGAACCAGTAGTGCCGATGCGGATCGAGGTGCCAGTGGGACCGTTAATGCCACCAGTGTGGACTTCATAATTATTGTATTCCTGAACGGCGCAACATGATGAGCAAACCAAATTGCCGCTTGTGCTGTCGGATATTAGAGATTTTTTACCGCAATATTGGCAGGGGAGAGACCCCTCCATGATTTTGAAGGTAAATTGAGTGAGAGTAATGTGAATACCTGTTCGAGAATTTACAAAAAGAAGCAAAAAATCAGCCACTCGGAATTTAGGGTGGGTTCGGGGGAATTAGCCTATTGAATTGATGTGAAGATTTGAACTATACATGTATATATAGTAAGGGAGTGAAAATAAACCACTTACCGATGGTTGTTTTAGCTAGATTGCCGGTAATTTAGGGCTGACAGTCTGACAACCGTGGAACTCCGACCAAAGTTTGAAGATACTTGAGACAGTGAGAGCTGATAGCCGAGGGTGCAATGCATTGCAAGAGAGAATTGCTATAATTTTGAGAATTTGGATGAGAGAGAGAGAGAGTTGAAATGGCCTGTTGCAGAATGAACATTGAGCATATATCATCGGACCTAATCTAGTTTGGAGTAATATATTGGGATTTGGTAGACCATAGTCTAATTTGTAAGTAGTAAGAGATGAATATTTATTGGATTTTTTATTTTTTATTTTTTATTTGTAATTCTCAAAAAATATATAGTATTTATTTCAACAGAAATTTAAGAACATAGTTGTAAAGTCTGTATTATCTTATTTTTGTATATGTATCCAAATTACACCTAAAATACTCTACTTCGTAAAAATTCTAGTTGGAATAAATATTATACATAATGTCCAATATTTCAGTCCAATAAATATGTCCATGTAGAAGGACTCATTTGTTTTTATACATATTTAACAACACAAATATTATATCTTAATGACATAATAAAATTTGTTATAAATAATTAATAACATAAAATTAAAAATTACTCGTCAATAATTATATCGTTAATATTATCACTTGTGTGAGTTGTGTCACTAAATGTGTATTTGATGAAAGGTATTTTGTAATACACATTCAATGGCATAAAATATATTTTTTAGTGACCGTAGCAGTGTCACATTTATTTGTCACAAATTATATAGTGTTATTTATTTGTGTTGCTAAATATATATTAGGATAAATTAGAGAATATATTTAAAGGAGAGATCCTAATCTAATATATTAATATTGACATTTAGCCATTTTGAAAACAAATTGGAAAAATATTTACAACATTTACAAATTTAATATTGATTGGTGAGAATGTCAATTTGGAAATCAAAATTTTATACCTAAGATAATATGTTTAGAAATGAGAATCAAATATTTTTATTTTAATGTTTAGACGAGTATGAAAATGTGTGTTATTTTTTTTTTAATATTCTTTTATCAATGTTTATTCTTTTATCAATGTTTATCGAATTATCTATAATTTTACTATCCGAAATAATAACCGAAATTTGGAACTAACCGAATTACCGAATTGTACATTCGGGTATTTGGGTAATAACCGAACTTGAGAGAAAAAGCACGCTGAGAAAGCCAGCGGAGGAGAAGAAGACCATGGCCGAGAAAGTCCCTGCTGAAGCCTGAGAAGGCCGAATACAAAACCCTTATAGATCCAAACAATCCAAGCCGTCCAAAACCCAAAAGGGCCCAAGCTCAACCAAGCCACAGATGACAGATCCACTGGCGACGACTCTCAAAAGATCCAAGCTCTCAACACTTATTACAACACCCACGCTATACTACCCATTCAAGAGAGGAAGCTAGAAGCCTAGAAATATAGAAAAGAAAAGGAAGATGAGCCGAGCTAGAGAGATTCAAATAGCCAGCAATAATTCGGGGAATTTTTACAAGCATTTCCACAACGAAGATGACAAGCATATGCACATAGGCCACTTTTTCAGTTAAATGGTAAACGTTTAATTTTCACAGTATCCGTGAAATTTTATCATTAGATCATTCATATAAGTAGCTTTTATGTAATTTACTTCTACATTTCTTGACAAAATCCAACTACACAAGAAGCCAAGCTCTAGTTATTCTCTCTCCCTTCGTGCTTGCAATAAGTTCATTCAAAGTAATAGGAGTAACCTACATAACCATTATGTGCAAAAATGGATACATTCATAGACTGAATCTTAGAAGATATAAATTTGGAGGTACTAGAGAATTTTTAATATGTTAAATATATGTGAATCTAGTTTGTGTCTATTAAAAATCAACTTAGCTGGAAGAGCTTAAATATTTTACTAAAGCATGCAAGCGAATCTTATAACATTATGAAGTTCACTTTGAAGAATCGTATATAACATTCATTATAATGCGTAATTTGGTGATTCTTGAGCCTAAATTGGAATCCCGGAATTCTAGTTTCGAATAGAAGTAGAATTAACTTAAATTCACATAATAATAATTTTTGAGTTACAGTTATTTTACCGTACTGTCATGTGTGTGTTTACATGTTATTAATCTCAATTCATTTCTAATCTTTTATTTTAAATAATTTATTTTATTATTTTTCTTACTTAATTTGTTTTATCCTTTTAGTAAACACTCTAAATCAGGAAAGAGATTTAGAGTGTTTACTATCAGAAGACTAATTCATTTTCTATCTTAATTTGAATAAACACTCTAAATCAGGAAAGAGATTTCACGGAAATTGAGAGAATTTAGATAATGATTTCTTCTGGTTTTATTATACTATATTATTATTTTACAATTTTGGGTCAATAACATTTGTTTTACTAAAACCTAAAAACTACAACACAAAACTGGCAAATCAATATATATATATATATATATATATATATATATATATATATATATATATATATATATATATACGGGAAGCTTCAAGAGCATAATTCTTAAATAGCATAATGCCTTAAATAGCATAATTTTATCAAAACGACGTAGTTTTGTAAGGACGCGGTTGCATTTTTGTAAATACCATGCCACCGCGTATTTACAAAAATGCCACCGCGTCCTTACAAAACTACGTCGTTTTGATAAAATTATGCTATTTAAGAATTATGCTCTTGAAGCTTTTCGTATATATATATATATATATATATATATATATATATATATATATATATATATATATGAACAAGGATCCTGTCTGGGAGTCCGGACAGGTCCTAAAATCCGGACCAATTTTTTTTTTTTTGATTTTTTTTTGAAACAACTAAAAAAAAAATTATGGAACTGAAATTTTTTCATAATACAGTGTTTTGGGTGTGTTTTTAATACATATACCAACCAATGTATGTACAGTCAGGTGGACTCCCGGACAGGATCCGGCCTCATATATATATATATATATATATATATATATATATATATATATATATATATATATGGTCTGGTTCCTAAGGGTGTAAACGAGTCGAACCGGAGCGAATAGAGAGCTACTCGAATTCGATTCGAAATGATAAATTCGTACTCGAATTCGGCTCGAATTCGAATTATATTTAAAAATTCTTACTCAGATTCAACTCGACTCGAATATTTATTCAAAATACTCGCGAACTTCAAATTCAAGCTCGAATTCGAATCTTCACATAAATACTACTTTTATAATAAATATAATTATAAATTAAATTTATTATTTTACTTAAAAATGAGAAAATATATTTATTATTACGCTTTACAAATATAAAATCACAATTAAAATTAAAAATAAAATAAAATAATAACTAATTATCTTAATTTGATTTAAATGTGTATATATTATAAGAGAATGTATCGAACATCTAATCGAATATGTATTAATCGAGTATGTATGAATCACAATCAAAAATTCGAGTAGTTTGAATCTTAAACGAGTCGACTATAACATTGCTCAGATTCTACTCATATTTTTATTTGAACTATTTTTAATGCTCAAATTTAGATCATATTATTAACGAATCCGAGTCTCACTCGTATTTTTTCGAGTCGAGCCCGAACTGTGTTGGCTCATTTACAGCCTTACCGGTTTCTATCCGGACTCCCGCATTTTCTTAATTCCATAAAATATTAAAAAAAATAGTTATTTTTTAATAAAAAGCAAAAAAAAAAGAGTCTACAACTTAAGCCAGTCTGGACTCCCGGACTGGATCCCCTCTCTCTCTCTCTCTCTCTCTCTCTCTATATATATATATATATATATATATATATATATATATATATATATATATAGACCCTTTGGCTCAAGTGGTACTCTAAGCCTCTATATTTATTAAGGATTAAAAATCGTTCAATATAGGAACTAATGACCAAGATAAGAATTGAAAAATTCTGTTACTATTAGTAGCGGTCGACAGGTTACTTCCACTATTACTAGTAGCGGTGTTATGATGTATGTCATTTTTAATCCATAACACACACACACACACACACACACACACACACACACACACATATATATATATATATATATATATATAGGGTAATCATCCGTGGCAAATGTTTGCTACGGACACTGTTCAGCAAACAAACTCTCATCCGTTGATCTAGACATTTAATGACTTAGATTGGTCAAAAATTCCACCTGCCGCTACAGCTTGTAGCGGCAGTCCCTTTTCCTTTTTATCTTTATGCTTTTTCCATTACTGCCCCTACCATTTAATACATGCTTGCCGCTACAGGCTGTAGTGGCAGTGTGGGTCTCAGCCATCTGGCTATAATGTAAAAATGAGTTTATTTTTAGGTATACATAATGTAAAAATAAAAGATAATGTAAAGATACATAATATAAAAATAAAAGATAATGATAAGATAAGTCTGAATAAAAGATAAATTTATTTTTATAAATACATAATGTAAAAATAAAAGATAATGTAAAGATACATAATGTAAAAATAAAAGATAATGATAAGATAAGTCTGAATAAAAGATAAATTTGTTTTATTATAAAAGATAAATTTATCTTTTATTCAAATTTATCTTATTTTTACATTATGTATTTATAAAAATAAATTTATCTTTTATTCAGACTTATCTTATCATTATCTTTTATTTTTACATTATGTATCTTTACATTATCTTTTATTTTTACATTATGTATACCTAAAAATAAACTCATCTTTACATTATAGCCATATGGCTGCGACCCACACTGCCGCTACTGGTTGGAGTGGTAAGCATGTATTAAATGGTAGAGGCAGTAATGTAAAAAGACTAAAGACAAAAAGGAAAAGGGATTGCCGCTACAAGTTGTAGCGGCAGGTAGAATTTTTGACCAATCTAAGCCATTAAGGGGGGTGCATTCAATTAAGATTTTTAAAGTCTTTTTTTAAGTGATAGACTTTTGTAGAATTTCTGGGATTTTAATGACTTTCACATAATTTCAAGACTTTTTTTAAATGACTTTTATATACTCCATGAAATAAGTAACAAACTTTTATAAACTTTTTATCAAGACTGTGATAGACTTTTGTATACTTCTAATATATCTTGCAACTTATATTAATTGTTAATTAGCCCATGCGTACAACCTCTCCCTCTTTTTTCATGAACAAGAGTAAATCTCTTTATATTATTGTAGCATGAGATTTTATATATGTTGAAAGCGCTCACATTATTCTACTCATTTCATGATACATTTGGATACTCGGATACCAATAAAATTTTAGAAACTACATACACAATACAAAAATTAAACTCACTTTTCATTGAGCTATATATACTTTATGCATATGCGTACGCTTTTTAGTAGGAATACCAAACTCTGTTTTTCACAAAATAATATGAAAATGAAATACATATATATTTGTCATGCAGGAATACATATATATATATATATATATATATATATATATATATATATATATATATATATTTGTCATGCAGGAATAGAACCACATGTTACATTATTTCACTATGATACACCAAAGACACTTGAAGATGAATATGGAGGATGTCTCAAAAATTAACATAATTTCCTTCGTTTAAAATGGCAAAAAACTAAAAAAAATAATATACACATCATATATTTTTCTATTTTCATATATTATATATACATAATCTTTACAACTGATATGAGAGTTTCATGATTTTATCTCATTTTTGTTGAACAAATCTCTTCCCTCTTTCTATTGGAAGCTTTCGAACGGCTGCTTTTTTCCTCATCAATTCAGATTAGGTCTAGTTATTTGTTTACTTATTAATATATCTTGTTAATTCTCTTATTATAATAAATCCAATTATTTTTATGACCCAAATTTTATCAAATTATTTATCCATCACATATTAATATTTATTAGCCCATATAAAATAAATAACTAATTTGACCTAATAAAAGAAAAAGTCCAATTAATAACTAGTTTTATCCACCTTTGTATTTATTTGGAAGTCTTTAGAAATCTTTAGAGATGAGGTAAGACTTTGGATATAGGTTGATAGTTATAATTTTCTTCTAAAGTCTGTCAAAGTCTACCATTTGATAGAAATCTTTAAAATCTATGACTTTTTGAATACTAAGGGGGGTGTATTCAATTAAGATTTTAAAAGATTTTTAAAGATTTTAAAAGTTTTGTTGTATTCAATCAAGACATTTAAAGAGTTTATAAAAGTTTAGTGGTATTCAATTACAATTTTTTAAATGTCTTTAAAAGTTTGGTGGTATTGAATTAAGATTTTTACAAAGTCTATAAAAGTATTTTGCTATTCAAAAAGTCATAAATTTTAAAGATTTCTATCAAATGATAGACTTTGATAGACTTTAGAAGAAGAATTATAACTATCAACCCATATCCAAAATCTTACCTCATCTTTAAAGATTTTTAAAGACTTCCAAATAAATACAAAGGTGGATAAAACTATTATTAATTGGACTTTGTCTTTTATTGGGTCAAACTAGTTATTTATTTTATATGGGCTAATAAATATTAATATGTGATGGATAAATAATTTGGTAAAATTTAGGCCATAAAAATAATTGAATTTATTATAATAAGAGAGTTAACAAGATATATTAATAAGTAAACAAATAACTAGACTTAATTTGAATTGGTGAGAGAAAAAACAGTCGTTCGAAAGCTTCCAATAGAAAGAGGAAAGAGATTTATTCAACAAAGGTGAGATAATGAAAATCTCACATGTATGAAGTTTTGCAACTTTTGATCATATAGATTTTCATTGTCATATTATTTTGTGAAAACAGAGTTTGGTATTCCTACTAAAAAGCGTACACATATGCATAAAGTATATATAGCTCAATGAAAAGTGAGCTTAATTTTTGTATTGCGTCTGTAGTTTCTAAAGTTTTATTGGTATCAAAGTATCCAAATGTATCATGAAATGAGTATAATAATATGAATGCTTTCAACATATATAAAATCTCATGGCACAATAATATAAAGAGATTTATTCTAGTTCATGAAAAAAGAGGAAGAGGTTGTATACATGAGCTAATTAACAATTAATATAAGTTACAATATATATTAGAAGTATACAAAAATCTATCACAGCCTTGATACAAAATTTATAAAAGTCTGTTACTTATTTCATGGAATCTATAAAAGTCATTTTAAAAAAGTATTTAAAGTCTTTAAAAGTCATTAAAATCCCACAAATTTTACAAAAGTTTGTCACTTAAAAAAAAGTCTTTAAAAATCTTAATTGAATACACCCCCCCTAAAATACTTTTATAGACTTTATAAAAATCTTAATTCAATACCACCTAACTTTTAAAGACATTAAAAAAGTTGTAATTGAATACCACTAAACTTTTATAAACTCTTTAAATGTCTTGATTGAATACAACTAAACTTTTAAAATCTTTAAAAGTCTTTAAAAATCTTAATTGAATACACCCCCCTAAATGTCTAGATCAACGGATGTGAGTTTGTTTGCTGAACAATTTTCGTAGCAAACGTTTGCCACGGATGATTACCCATATATATGCCCGATCAAGGGCTTACCCTTATTTAACTTACCCAACTCATCTATTTAAACCCCCTTATGTCTTCTCTGTCCTCGCACTTTTATTGGCCAAAACATTAAATTTGGTCAAAGTAGAATAGATTACAAGTCATTTTTTAGAAGTAAGAAGTTGTTACTTCTCAAAAACAATTTGTAAGTTAGAAATTAAGTTACAGTAAAACACTCAAATAAAAAAACAACTTATAAGTTGGTCACACCATGTTATAAGTCACAAACGTAACAGGGAGGGGATACTAAATCGAAGAGAAGAAACTTTTTTTTTATGTTATGAACTGCAGTTCTGTGACTTCTAAATTTGAATTACTTAGAGACACATGAGTGTGGATACGAATCTTCTATATCACCTGAAAAGTATTAAGGCCAATTGAACACTCTATGCTACGTAAAAAGTAGAACCCCTTTTATATTAGAAGATAAATGAAGATTATTGAGAAACATGGATACTTAGTTATGCCCCCCGTGTGCTTCGAGTTTGTAAATAAAAATATTTGGCACGCAAAACAATATTAAAACAAATATACAGAATTACTTTAAATAAATAAGAAAAACTAATATACCTCCTTGGATGTTTAGTTCTTATATCTTCTTCTTGACTGAAACTTTTAATTCCTTGTACTGTCCTGTCCAACTGAGGTCCATAAGCTAAATATTTTAGATAAATGTAGTTTCATTTCATTCCTTGACTAATTTCTCTCTTTTTTTTTGCCTCAATGCTTATTAGGACATCATTTGATTGGATGTCGCCTTGGAGCATCTTATATTTTTGAAAAATTCTAGTCCAATAGTTGGGAATGAAAGCTAGTGGTTAACTGATTTTTCTTTATTTGATGAGGTTTTATATCCAAGCTTATCAGCATTCATGAATTCAGTTAAACTTGCTACCTATAAGAGGCATTGGTTTTCCTCTTTACCTTCTAAGTCATCATCATCAACTCCATGGATATCTCCTCTTCAATATCTTAAAACCACATCCCAAAGACCAGACCCTCTGAATGAAATGACAAACACCATCAAAGCACTAAGGAAGCCCAAATTTATACATCACGAGTCTGCCGTGAACTTGATAAAACGTGAGAAAAGTCCACAACGAGCTCTTGAAATTTTTAACAAGGTCTCAAATCAGAAGGGCTTCAATCATAACAACTCATAACAACTCTACCTATGCTGTTATCCTCAATAAACTTGCTCAATCCAAGAAATTTCAGGTTATTGATGCTGATTTCATCAAATGACCTACGAAACTTGCAAGTTCAATGAAGGTAAATTCCTAAACCTCATGACACATTTCTCTAAATCCTCACTGCATGAAATAGTGGTAGAGATGTTCTCTGCAATTCAACCAATTGTTCGCGAAAAACCCTCCCTTAAAGCCATTATCATATGTCTTAATCTCCTGGTTGAATCAAAGCAAGTTGATTTGTTAAGGACATTTCTATTTAATACCAAGAAGAATCTTAACTTGAAGCCGAATACCTGCATTTTTAACATCTTGGTTAAACATCATTGCAATAATGGGAATCTTGAATCTGCATTTGAAGTTGTGAAAGAGATGAAAAAGTCAGAAATTTCTTGTCCAAACCTGATTACCTACTCAACTCTGATGAATGGTCTCTGTGAAAGTGGTAGACTTCAAGCAGCACTTGACTTGTTTAAGGAAATGATCTCAAAAAATCAGATATTACCTGATACCTTGATTTACAATATTTTGATTACTGGGTTTTGCCACGTAGGGAAAGCTGATCGAGCCAAGAAGATACTCGATTTCATGAGAAAGAATGGATGCAACCCAAATATAATCAATTATACAACCTTAATGAATAGGTTTTGTAAGGAGGGAAGGTTGAAAGTGTTAAAGTTATTATCGAGTCTTCAGAGTTTGTTGCTTAGTGGTCAAAGTTTGTTTCTCTTAGTTGCTTAGTGGTTTGAATAATCCCTATTCTTTAGGGACAAGTTATTTGTTTTGAGTTACTTACCACGTTAATAGATGTGTAAAACGTGGCTGCAATTTTTTCTCTATTTTGTTATTGTAAGGCTATATATATAGCCAGTCAAGTTGGGTAATCTAAATAAGATAACATTTTCCAATTTCTATTGTATTTACTAAGCAAATAGAGTTCTTAACATCTGGTATAAAAGCCCTCACATGGCCTAATTGAAATTGAAAGGCAGTAGTCTTCTAAGGTGTGTAGTGGCGAGAATATGGCGATTGAGAGTGGATTTGTGCAGCCATCAATTCCAAAATTTGATGGGCATTATGATCACTGGTGCATGCTCATGGAGAATTTCTTGCACTCGAAAGAATATTGGAGTTTAGTGGAAGATGGGCTTCCTGCAGCAGTAGAAGATGTTCAACCCACTGAAGCACAAAAGAAGGTGATTGATGATGCAATGTTGAAAGATATGAAGGCAAAGAACTATCTCTTCCAAGCCATAGATCGATCGATTCTGGAGACCATCTTGAACAAGGATACAACCAAAAGCATTTGGGATTCCTAGAAGAAAAAATATTAGGGGAGGACACGAGTGCAGCGAGCTCAACGACAAGCTCTCCAAAAAGAGTTTGAAATGTTGAATATGATGGTGGGAGAGTCGGTGAACGAGTACTTTGCTCGTACTCTTGCTGTGGTCAACAAGTTGATAAACAATAAGGGAAAGATGGATGATGTAGCAGTCACCGAGAAGATTCTGAGATCCATGGCACCAAAGTACGATTACGTGGTGTGTTTTATTGAGGAGTCAAATGATTTGGATTCCCTTACCATTGATGAGTTACAGAGTAGCCTTCTGGTACATGAGCAACACATGAAAGCTCATGTTATGGAAGAGCAAGCATTGAAGGTTACTTACGGAGAGTCTTCAGGAGAAAGAGGACGAGGTCGTGGCAGAATTAGAGGACGTGGAAGAGGAGGTAGTCGTAGCTTTGACAAATCCACTGTTGAATGCTATAATTGCCATAGGCTTGGACACTTTCAGCATGAATGTCCCACCAAGAAGGAGGCAGAAGCAAAAATAAACTATGTAGAAGGTAATGAAGAGATGTTGTTGATGGCGTACATGGATGATAAGAAAGCCATCAAAGAAGAATTGTGGTATCTCGACTCCGGATGCAGCAATCACATGTGTGGCGAGAGGGAACTATTTTCAGTTTTTGATGGAAATTTCAGGGAGAATGTGAAGTTGGGAGATAATTCAAGCATAGAAGTGATGGGTAAAGGTAATGTGCGAATGATGATGAATGGTTTTGTACATATTATTACTGGCGTATTCTATGTTCCAGGATTAAAGAACAATTTAATAAGCATTGGTTAGATAGCGGAGAAGGGACTTGCAGTCCTCATACAACGAGGAACATGGAAAATTTATCATCCTGATAGAGGGCTAATTATGGAGGCTGCAATGTCCTCGAATCGAATGTTCAAACTGTTTGCTCAACCACAACCGAAGGAGGAAGCTTGGTTCAATTCTTTCATGGAAGATCCAGCTCGACTTTGGCATTGCAGGTATGGTCATCTGAGCTTTTCTTCTACAAAAGGGGATGGTGAGAGGATTGCCTTGTCTTGAAATCTCGTCAAAAGTATGTGAAGATTGTTTGGTGGGAAATCAACAGAGAGATCCATTTCCTAGGGAAGGCACATGTAGAGCTTCTCAGACTCTTGAACTGGTGCATGCTGATATATGTGGACCAATTAGCCCTATGTCCAACAGCAACAAAAGGTAAATAATTAGCTTTATTGATGATTATAGTTGAAAAGTCTAGATTTATTTCTTGGTTGAGAAGTCAGAAGCATTTATTACCTTTAAGAAATATAAGAATCGATTTGAAAATGAGACTGGTTTGAGCATAAAAGGTCTTCACACTGATCATGGGGGTGAGTTCACATCACTTGAATTCACTAATTTTTGTAGTGAGAATGGTATTCGAAGACAAACTAACATCCGCATACACTCCTCAACAAAACGGTGTTGCGGAGAGGAAGAATCGAACTATCATGAATATGGTTCGAAGTATGCTTTCAGGGAAGAAGATTCCAAAAACCTTCTGGCCTGAAGCCGTGAATTGGACAGTTCATGTTCTCAACAGGAGTCCAACTCTTGCAGTGAAGAACAAAACTCCAGAAGAAGCTTGGAGTGAATTCAAACCATCTGTGGAACACTTCAGGGTGTTTGGGTGTGTATCTCATGTACATATTCCTGATTGCAAGAGGACAAAGCTTGATGAAAAGAGTATAAGATGTGTTTTACTTGGAGTTAGTGAGGAGTCAAAGGCATACAGGTTGTATGATCTCATTTCTCAAAAGATTATTATAAGTAGAGATGTGTTATTTGAAGAAGACAACAGTTGGGATTGGGACAAAAGTCATGAGGAAGCTATTTTGGCCGACTTGGATTTGGGCGACAATGACAATGACAAAGAACTAGATGCAGAAGCTGAAAACAGAGATGATGCAGGTGCTGTAAATGGAGATGATGCTGAAATTGATGGCTTGAATGGGTCAGATGAATGAAATTCATCTAGCACAAGTGAAGATCCTTCATTTGAATTCCGTGAACAAAGGCAGAGAAGGCAACCAAGTTGGATGTAGGAATATGTAAGTGGAGAAGGTTTATCTGAGGAAGAAGATATGACAAATTTAGTCTTGTTTGCAGCAAATGATCCAGTTCTATTCGAAGAGGCAGTAAGAGATGTAAAGTGGAGAACAGCGATGGATGTGGAGATTGAAGCTATACAGAAAAATGATACTTGGGAATTGATGAATTTGCCTATTGGGGCAAAGAAGATTGGTGTGAAATGGGTGTATAAGACCAAACTCAATGAAAATGGTATGGTGGAGAAGTACAAAGCATGTTTGGTTGCAAAGGGTTACACCCAAAAGCATGGTGTGGACTACATTGAGGTTTTTTCACCTATAGCACGCTTGGAGATGGTTCGATTGGTAGTTTCTCTTGCAGCTTAGAAAAGGTGGACGATTTTTCAGCTAGATGTAAAGTCAGCCTTCCTTCATGGAGAACTAAGTGAAGAGGTTTTCATCGAGCAACCTCCTAGTTATGAGAAGAAAGATGATGAACAGAAAGTGTACAGGTTAACGAAGGCTCTATACGGGCTAAAACAAGCTCTACGAGCTTGGTATAGTCAGATAGAGTCTTATTTTACTAAAGAAAGTTTTGAGAGGTGTCCTTATGAGCACACTTTGTTTATCAAAACGGGAGAAGGAGGTAAAATTCTAATTGTTTGTCTTTGTGTTGATGACTTGATTTTTACGGTCAATGATGAGCATATGTCTGTTGAATTTAAAAATTCTATGATGCATGAGTTTGACATGACAGATCTTGGAAAAATGAGATATTTCCTTGGTATAGAAGTGATGCAAAGATCAAGATATTTTCATCTGTCAAAGGAAGTATACGCAAGAGGTGTTGAAAAGGTTTGATATGGATAAATGCAATTCAATTCATAATCCAATTGTTCCAGGTTGTAAACTCATGAGAGATTAGAATGATGTAAGGGTGGATAGTAGTCGTTACAAGCAAATAGTAGGCAGTCTAATGTATTTGACTGCTACTCGACCTGACATTATGTTTGTGGTGAGTCTTCTTAGTAGGTATATGGATCGTCCCATAGAGCTTCATCTTCAAGCAGCCAAGAGAGTGTTAAGGTACTTGAAAGGGACTTCTGATTTTGGGATACTATATAAAAGGGGCGGAGATGAGAAGTTGGTTGTCTATACAGATAGTGACTATGCTGGAGATTTAGATGACAGAAAGAGTACTTCAGGTTATGTGTTTTTAATGAGCTCAGGAGCTATTTCTTGGTCATCGAAGAAATAACCAATAGTCACATTATCTACCACTGAAACTGAGTTTGTTGTTGCAGCTTCATGTGCTTGTCAAGCAGTTTGGGTAAAAAGGATTTTGAATGGTTTTAATCATGTTCAAAGTAGCGGTACAACAATCTTTTGTGACAGCAGCTCAGCTATTGAACTTTCGAAGAATCCTTTATTACATGGTTGAAGCAAACATATAGATGTCATATTTCATTTTCTTCGTGAGCTCACTAGAGATGAAGTTATAAAGCTGGTCCATTGTTATACTCAAGAACAGGTTGCAGACATAATGACCAAGCCAATAAAGGTTGATATGTTCGTAAAGCTGAGAAGTCATTTGGGGGTCTGCACAGATCCAAGTATAAACTGAATGAAATTGGCATTCAGTTTAAGGGAGGATGTTGAAGTTGTTATCAAGTCTTCAGAGTTTGTTTCTTAGTGGTCAAAGTTTGTTTCTCTTAGTTACTTAGTGGTTTGAATAATCCCTATTCTTTAGGGATAAGTTATTTGTTTTGAGTCACTTACCACATTAATAGATGTGTAAAATGTGGCTACAGTTTTTTCTCTATTTTGTTATTGTAAGGCTATATATATAGCCAGTCAAGTTGGGTAATCTAAATAAGATAACATTCTCTAATTTTTATTGTATTTACTAAGCAAACAGAGTTCTTAACAGAAAGAGGCCAAGGAAATTTTTGATGAGATGAAGAGTGTCGGTCTGAAACCTGATAAAGTTGGCTACACCACTTTAATCACTTGCATGTGTAGGTCTGATGGAATAGATGAAGCTATCGAGTTGCTCAAAGAGATAAAAGAAAATGAATGAAGAGCTGATGTCGTAACCTTCAATGTTATACTGGGGGATGATGCAGCCAGAACAGATACGATGAGGCTCTTGAAATGCTCGAGAGGCTACCCTGCAATGGTGTTTATTTGAACAAAGCAAGTTACAGGATTGTATTGAATTACCTGTGCAAGGAAGGAGAACTTGAAAAGGCAACATAATTGTTAAGTCTAATGCTAGGTAGGGGGTTTGTGTCGTATTTTGACACCTCAAATGAGTTACTAGGACAATTATCTAAGTCTAGAAGGGCAGCCGATGCACTTATGATATTATTTGGATTGGTGGACATGGGATTTAAACCTGAGCCTGAATCATGGCAACTTCTGATATAATTAATATGCAGAGAAAGAAAGCTATTGGCTGCATTTGAACTGCTTGACAAGTTAATTTTAACAGAATTGTGAAAACTTGTGTAAGAAGAGGCAAACATAGGAGACTGCCCAGGTGATTTGAGAACTTTCATTGTATACATGCATTTTGGATTTATGGAAATATAATATAAATTGGACTATGTTCACTTCCATTAATTTGACATGTTATAAAGTTCCTAAGTGCTATCAAACAATGTTCTACATATTATCAAAAAGTAACCACTGCTAATAAATAATGGTTAGTTGTCATTACCTTATCTAATTTTTATTATAAACTTTTAAAATCAAATATCTTTGTGCGGGTTATCTGCGGTTGACCATGATGAGTCGACCATAAGATGGAAATGTTTATCACATAAATCATTGCTTAATTAATTAGTATTTTGTTTTTATATATATATATATATATATGTATACTAATGTCATTAATCAATTTGCTAGAATGAAAAAACTTTATTAATTGAAAAGAACGATAATGATAACAAGGTTTCGTTCAAAACAACCCTTGGTTAAAACATTTTTCTTTCAAATCAATGTGAATATGCCTCTATAACTTATTCTAGATGTAAATTTATCTGCCAAGGCTGCCCCTCATATAGAAAGAATCGAAGAAAGAAAGCTTAGAATCAACATAAAGCTTAAGGATGGAATTAAGCGGCAAAAGGAAATCAAGTTTGTTAATGTTGATGAAGGAAAAGGCCTTCGGAGGACGAAATGTTTCATGGATGGAGTACTTGTTCGGAAAAATTGCAGCTGATCAAATTTATGGTATGATTTCATATATATATATATATATATATATATATAACTGAGCTATATAGATATTGTTTGATTTTGTCTAGATGACTTTTTGTTTGAATATGCCTATATTGTTTAATAATATATTCATGGTTTAATCATACATTTGATGCTAAACCGATATTCATAGTTTAATCGTACATTTGATGCTAAACCGAGACAAATCTATTCAAGATGATTTGGTTAATTGCTACTCAAGTTTGATGAAGTAAATAGACCATGCTCTGCATCATTTCTCTTGCTCATTTTACTAACTTTTCATGAATTTGATGCTAAATAAAGGCAAATGGGTTATACATGATTTTATTAAATTACCTAATCCAGTTTAATGAAGTAAACAGGTCATACTCTGCATCATTTTTACCAATAACCTCAATATAAGATGTTTATATTAATTCATATGATGCATATCATTTTATATTCTCAGTTGCTAGCTTCGTTTGTAATGTTCATTTTGCTGGGCTTACTGTGAAATAATGTTGGTTGAGATATATTAATGATTTTGGCAAGGTTAAGTAGCTTTCTAAGTTTGAGGAATCAAACAGATTATTCCCCTTGGCATTTTATCATTGCAAATACTATACATGTTTGTATAATGTCTCTTACAAGATTGTGTTGTGTTTATTGTACATTATTTTAATATTTTTTCTATTTTGAGGAATTTGCAGAGGTTGAGATGATGAAAGAAAGATTTGCTAAGCTTCTTCTTGGTGAAGATATGTATGGAGGGGGTAAAGGTGTTTGTGCTGCACTTGTAGTCTTAAATTCCATCACAAATCTATCTGGTTAGTGCAAATTTACTCAATATCTCTCTTTTCCTATGACATCTATATGGATATCTAATTGACCTATGTTTGTGTCATGAAATTTTAGCTACTGTTTTTGGTGAACTGTGGAGGTTGGAGCCATTGGCACCACAGAAGAAGTCAATTTGGTGCAGGGAGATGGAATGTCCATTATGTGTGAGTGATTCAATTGTAGAGCTCGTGCCTTCCATACAACAATTCCCCGGTGGAGGGACTTATGAAGTTATGGCTACACGACTACGGTCAGATCTATATATAAACCTCCCTACTCTCAAGAAGCTTGACGCTATGTTAGTCAACATTCTTGAGGGGTTTTGTGATTTGGAATTTTGTTATGTTGATCGTGGCATTGTTGTCTGTGACGCCCCCAAATTCAGACACTCGTATCTCGAATTTGGTTCGCCACGTACTAATTCTAACATCAAACTAAAATCATCAACAACGGAAATAATAGAATAATTTACATTGATATAATATAAATATTCGCGTCCCAAGGTTTCGTAACCATTACTACAACAATCCAGTGATTAAATTTAAACATAATTAATCATCCTTAATACATCATAATACGCATAGAAATAATAATACTACTACTCTTAAAGAACTAAGCTACTCTTTAGCCTTGCCCTTACCCTTGCCCTTTCCCGAGGTACCGCCTTGCTCTGCCTTAACTGTAATGTTTTTAGGGAAGCAAGAATGAGCAACAAATTTGCCCAGCAAGTGATATAGCAAAAAGAATAAACAGTTATAGCATTTGAATCTTCAAGGATATAACAGTAAGTGATAGTTCAAGGATAACAAGAAATATCAATAGTGTTTAATAAATGTCACTAAAGACTGAAGGATATCAATAATATTTCAAGGTTTAACTAATTCAAGGTTCAATAAGAATGAACACTGAGCAGTCATTAAAGACCAAGAAATCTTACTAGAATTAACAGTATTATACCGCAATCCAAGATAAACGAGTACAACAGGTGATCAGCCTAAGGTACCCTACGTTATGCATAACATTTAATAATACTTATGTGCGCACGTCGGTTTCCCGACAATATAGAATTTCCCCTTTTTAAGAGGGCTGTTTATTTCAGTAGATTTATAAGAGTCCGTACCAAGTCAATTGGTTTGGATAGCTTTCTAACATATGATAACAGTCTAACCGAATCAAAGGTTTAGACAACTTTTATAATGCATTTAAGAACAATAAGTCTAATGCTCGCAATAATTTTAAAGTAATTGATTTCCGAATAGTAATAGACATTTGCTTAAGTATGTTAATAATTCGGATTTATACAATATACAATGTAAACAATTTAGATAACTTGTATTCGATATGTGAATCAATAGAAGTTAGAGAACTCGCACAAAATCCAAAGTTGTGAGAGTTAGGAGACTTGCCTTTAGCGTTGATTACCACTTATAGAGTAATATCACCTCAATGAACTACGTTATCCTATATATATATATATATGTATATGTATTCATTAGTCATATATACTTGATATACATTTTCACATACTTCCATCACACATGTCTAAATTCATGTAGGCTACACACATTCAAACTCATAGATGCGTAACTCACATTGATTTTACCTTTAAAGTCTTTTGTACCATATGCTCATCTTTTGTATTTGCAAACTATCTCTTACTTTACGTATTTTTAAGTTGTTTCACATATTGGAGAACCTTTAAGCTAGTTTCGACCCATTATTAAAGTTACTCATACATTTCCATCTTTCAAAGTTAAAAAAGTTCATTACATCAATCAACTAGCCATAGTATTCATTATACCACATAATATTGCCAAACAAATTCTTTCTACACATGCTTGTATAATTTATAAAAGTGTTTAACTAGATGTGTAAAACCCCAACTTTTTGAATAAAGATGAATTTTCTATAAATATTATTTTTGAATATTATGGAGTGAAATTGATATAATATTATAGTTTTGGGTAATATTTATAAATTTTACATAGTATGCAAGTCGTTATATTATATTCGATTGGTCAGGGAATATTCATTTTAGCAGGGAATATTCGTACAACGGCGCAATCATTGGTGGACCCCACAACAGAATTATTGTCGGATTGAGAAAATGACAAAAATATTTTTATAAAAATAACGGCAGAAGTTTTACCGTTGATACTGTAGAACTACTCGGTAGTAAAAGTATAGTAATACGTGTGGTTGCATAGTAATACACGGTATTGATTATTGATGCTTACGTGAGAAGTCATTCAGTTTTGTTCAATTATTGCTATAGTAATTGTTGCATAGTATCTCACGTTATTTGAATCAATTATTGTCGATATTTATTATATTGTTAAAATCAAAAATTGAGACGACAAAATTATTAATATTATTATTTGAAATATTAACGATGTCTAGAAGTTCTGTCAAGGAGATGTTTGGTCACCTAGTTGCGCGCCAATAGGGAAAAATCCTTATTGGAAAGCCCCCTCTTTCCTGTGAATAACCTGGTCGATTAATATTGTGAATTTTAATAAAGATGATAAATTTTATTAAAATTATTAACGTGATTTTTATGAAGTTTGCTTATTTTATGGACCCCTATTTACCCATTTTCCAAAATAATCGGTAGAAAATTATTTAAAGGTGGGGGCCACATGTGGGGCCTATATGTGTTGGAAAAATGATTTTGGAAATGGAAGAATATACGTATGGAAGTATATGTGTGTATTGAATATATGGTGGGAGAAACTGAGATGTGAAAGTGATGGGTGTGTGAGTGGAAAATGGTGGAAAAGTGGTAGTGTGATAGTGATGTGTAAGAGTGTAGTAAATTTGATTTTTGGGTGGGTGGGGGATTGATGTTGGTTATGGGGGAGAAACATTAAGTGGTGTATATATAATATTGATATATATAATATAAAAACATATGTTTATATATATGTGTGTTATATTTTAATTTGTGTTATAATCTTATTAGTTAATGGTTTGACTTAATTGTAGTTGATTGAAGAAAATGATTTTGAAAAATTATTTCGTTCATGAACAGTACACTTCCATTCTCCTATAAATAGAAGCTCGTTCCTTCATTATTTCTTACGAATTCACTGAAACTCTAGAGAGAGAAAATTATAGAGAGAAAGAAGAAAAGTTTTCTGCTACTTAACTACTCTTATATTCAGTTCTTTTACGGTAAGGGGTGTTATTCTTTCTTATTCATGAAGAGAACTGTTGTTATTCCATTTCTTATTATTCTGTTGGAATAACCTGTACACGCGGTCTACCCTATACTTGGTGACATTCTTCTATTATTCCGTCTTTATTATTCTGTTGGAATATCCTATCTGTGCGTTTTACGCCGGACCTGGT
Source organism: Panax japonicus (assembly GCA_020205505.1). Lineage (NCBI taxonomy): Eukaryota > Viridiplantae > Streptophyta > Magnoliopsida > Apiales > Araliaceae > Panax > Panax japonicus. The sequence goes on from JAINUV010000833.1 coordinate 117,314, forward strand.
TCCGTCTTTATTATTATTCTGTTGGAATATCCTGTCTGTGCATTTTACGCCGGACCTGATTCTGTCCTTATTAGTATTCTGTTAGAATAACTTGTCTATGCGAAGTACCACATACAAGAAGATTTCTGTTGTTATACCATTCTTTATTATTCTGTTGGAACATCCTGTCGGTGCGAATTTCGCCTGACCTGGTTCCGTTATTTAGTATTTTGTTGGAATAACCTGTCTATGCGAAGTACCACATGCATGGTGATTTCTTTTGTTATTCGATTCTTTATTATACTCAGTTGATTAAAGTTTTGACTACAATACTCCATGAAATTAGTGGAATATCCTTGATATTTGCGCTTCATCCAGTATCTTTTCATAGAAATATTCTCATGAGCATTCTTGAATTTTACTCTACAAAGCAGTATCATGTTGACAATTTGGACATTATTAGTTCCTGGATAAATTAATTCTTGAACTTGTTTTATTGAATTCTTATATCATTGTCATCATCCTCATATTTATATTTTTGAAAGTCATTTGTGGCCTGTAGTGCATAGATAGACTTGGTATGATTATGACCAAGGATTATTCTGTGTAATCATGACCGTAATGTTACAAATGATGTGGTAAAAGTCTTCATTGGCCCGTAGTGCATTGATGGACAGTTGTTGGCATGATCATGACCATTAATGAATACACAAATATTCTTGGCCCGTAGTGCATGGATAATTGTGGTCGTGATACTAAAGAATATCCTTGGCCGTAGTGCAGGGGTGATTCGATGATGTGGAATATTTATTAAGCTGAGTCTTAGTGATAACAGTGATGAAAAACCTTTTAAATCATAAAAGATAGTAGATTTTATTTTCTACTTGACTCTTTTAATGGATTGCTTGTTCCGCTGCAGTTAAACTTGATGTCTATTATATTTTATCAGTTTAACATTGTTGGAGACTGATGATAATTTATTCTGCATTATCTTAGTCATAATATTTCTTTCTGGGCTAGTTGAGCTCACCCTTTCTTTCACTGTTCTCTTCAGGGAAATGAGAATATAGCTGGGACGAGTCGGGGAATGGAGTGATGGTCCAGAGGATAGCATTAGTAGTTATCACTATTATGTGAAATAGTGTGATAATAATTGTAATGAGGACTCCTTTTGAGTTTGTATAATCTCTGTTAGTTCCCAGAGGGCACAATTGATCTAGAAGGGGGGGGGGGGTTTGAATAAATCCTTTTTATTTCAAATACTTTTCTGGTTTATGATGTATTGTTCATATTAGAGTATATGACAAACATAAGAATCTTTTCAAACACAGCGGAATAAGTAAAAGATTCCCCTTTATTGATATATTCATAATCATACATACATTGTTCGTTGGGTTAGTTTAGTTGTAAGAAGTTAGAAAATACATAGCAGTTATAGCAGTTATAGACATAATGTAAATGATATAATATAAAAGACACAAGGGGTTTTAAGTGGTTCAGAGACTCAAGCCCCTAATCCACTCTTCTGCTTTTAACTAGCAGGATTTCCACTAAGGAAGGGCAGCACCCTGAATCTCTACGATTCCTTCAAGGCTAACAGCCTTGGGACTTCAGTTCACTAAGAAATCTTCAAGGCCAAGAGCCTTGGGACTTCAGTTCACTAAGAACTCTTCAAGGCTAATGGCCTTGGGACTCCTCTAGTTCCCTAGGAACTCTTCAAGCTCATCAGGCTTGGAACTACGTTTAGTCCTTTTGGACAAGGACCCTTTGGCCCTGCTTTGTTTAGTCCCTCCGGACAAGGACCCTCTTGGCCCTGCTTCATTTAGTCCCTCTGGACAAGGACCCCTCAGGCCTTTGCTTTGTTGAGTTGTTTGTTGTTGTTGGAGTCGGTGCTGAGCTGCTAAGATGTCTTCATGCTCTGAACATCTTCTATCCTTAGCAGCTTGGCTTGATCATCCTTGAAGAGCAGTTGAGTGTTGCATGATGCTCAGCTTCTTAGGTTGCTCAACTACTCCAGATGACCCCTTGATGAACCGCCTTAAAGATCATTCTTCTTGGTACTTGATGACTGCACATGAGAGGATTCTAAGATGATTGTAAGCTCTTCTGTAAAGTACTTAGAAGCTTTCTCATGCTTGACACCAAGATGGCTTTTTTGATCTCCCTTCTTGCTACTCAATGCCTTCTCATGATGGACTTGCTAAGATGACAGTAAGCTCTTCTCTATTGTACTTAGAGTCTTCCCATGATGGACATCCAGATGGCATGATGCTCTCCTTTCTCTCAGCAATTCAGAACACTCTTCATGCAGTAGATCTCTCACTTCTAAATAATAGAACTCACACTTCTACTTCTTTATTTATCTGACTTTTGAGTGTTCTTGGTGGATCGTAGAGTGAGCCTCCGGACTCACTATCACAGGGTTTAGATCAGTCCACCTTTTCTCCAAAACTGACAACTCTAGTAACCTTGGATCTTTGAAGCTCTTTCTCATTTATACTTCTTCCCAATCCTTCCGTTGGAAAGTAAACGTTGAAGGCTATTCAAATATCTTCACAAATCTCAAGTTTCTTGATGTAGACTTCTTAATGTGACTTGTCAAACTTTTTCTGACACTGCAGTCTACTGTTTCACCTACCCTGTCAGATGTATCACTTTAATGTCTTGGGTAGGTCGAAGACTTTATTACCTCTTTCTGATTTCTCGATCAGAGGTTGTCCTATTGCATCAATGCTCTCAATAAGTACAAGTGCGAATGTTACCCTTCAGAATGAACCGTTGCCAATGCTTCAGTCTTTAGATATTCGAACTCTACGATTCTGATGCATGTCTTCAAGGACCTGATGGTAGTGTCTTGTTGATTGTTGCTCGTTGACTAGTAGAGTTAACACTACGATCCTGAAGAGTGTTGATTGAATCTTCAGTGTATAACACCTCTTCCTTGTATTGTGCAGCGCTTTAATACTTCTGTTTGCTTCGACTGTTCTCAGATACTGATGGCCTAATTCCTTGCTCTGGTCCCCTTCTGAATATCAAGACACTTCAGATTTGTGGCGCGTCCAGCTTGCTTTCTCCTGGTGATCTTCCGCTCACTTATCATCAATGAACTGACCCTGCACTTAATCATTTTAGCCTTGCTCTTCAGAAGCTGACCAGTATCTCGGTTCACCTTCTATCAGTTCTTTCTTTGTCTGACAAACACTACGATCCTGGTTGCTTCCAAGATCGTTGTCTTCTTTTCTCTTGATAGCAACTGCATTAGCTGACTTTTCCTTAGTCAGCTGTTAAAGTCTTCTTTGAATCATCTTGTGGAAGACTTCATCATGAATGGCCTTTCAACTCAATCTTGATGCTGATTGGATTGGTGCTTAGTTCTTCTGTTAGCCTGCATGCCATTCGTTGAATGCTTTCTGGTTCCCTTACTGTGGATTGTATCTTTGCAGTGCCAACTAGAGGCTTCGTACCTTTGGATATTCTGGGAGTGCTCATTCTTTGAGAACCGTATCTGCTCTACGACTCTGACTTGGCATTGTGAGCACTTCTGTTGGAGTCGTAGTTCTGCACTCTACGATTCAGCTTTGGCTGTGCAGACACTACAATCTGAGATCAGATCTTGACACTTTACGATTTCTGCCTTGTGCTTTTTGTCTTCATCTGATCTTGCCCTACTACGATCTCTGTATGCACTCAATAGACTCTACGAACTCAGAGTGTAGTCTACGATCCTTGACTTGACTTCGGCATCACTAGGCTCTATGACTCTGAGTGTAGTCTACGTTCCTTGACTTGGCTTCGGTAGATGATCGTTCGGCTCATAGGCAGGCCGTCTCTACGATTCTGAACATGACTTCCTCAGCACACTACGATCCCGAGGAAGCTCTTCTCGATATACTACGATCCTTCTTCGTTTCCCCTAGCAGTCTACGAACTCTGAGATCTACTATCTTGCATACTCCTATTCTGCCTCGATAGCTCCCGAGTTAACCTTGACTCACCTGGAAGACTACGACTTCAGGTGCAGTGCTTGACGATCAGACTGGCCTATCTATTACATTATAAGATCAACCTAACAAGCTTGATATTTCTATATTTATGGTCCTTGTACATCATTTCTTTTGAACGACTTTACAAAGCTGTTTCGCTCATGTAGGATCAACCTAACATATTTGATCAATTCATTCTAAGTCCTTGTACATATATTTCTATTATCTATCAAAGGACTTTACAGCTTTTCTTAATGCAAATATACTTGCATATTATTCATTCATATACATATATATATATATCATAATCAAATCATATATAAATAGGAATAGTATTCACATGCTTATTCCTGACAATCTCCCCCTATTTGATTATGACAAAAACAATAAGTGCATATGCATGTTATGAATAAATCTTATATACAGTGAGCAGCTGTATTTCTAAAACAGTTAATCATGAATGTCATTTATATTGATATGACAACTTATACATTAAGATATTCTACATACTGGATCCAGAACATTCCTAACAAATTAGAGATGTACCTTCTTGGCTCCATGTGTGTTTTCAGGATGCTTGTTGATCAGCTTCTCATCTTTTTCTGATTCTTGCTCTTGCTCCCCCTCAGGTGATGACCTTTTATCTTTGCTTGACTCCCCTTCATCACCTTTCTGATCTAACTCCCCTATAGTTTCTGTGATTTTGGTATCATCATCTTCAGGCTCCCCCTCAGATGATGATTCTTTATCTGCTGCTACTTTCTTCTTCATTGGCTTCTTCTCCCTTTACCCTCTACTCTTCTTCGAGTGCCTTTTGCTCTTCTTCTTTCTTTGCCTCTTTTCTCCCCCTTTTTGTCATCAATTATTTGAGAGAGCTGCTCCATGTTGGACATAAGCTGCTCCATCAGGTAGGAGGAGTTTGCAACTTCAAACTTTAGTTCTTGCTGGCCGAGGTCAAGTTGCACAGAGAGGGACTGCTTTAGATCGTCAATCTTATCAGAGAGGGCTTTGATCTACTTTGCATTGGCCTCCTGAACTTGTAGAGCTACTGCCTTCTAATCTTGGATGGCCTTCTGATAGATGTTATCTCTCTCTTGGAGTTTGAGAGATACATTAGCCAAGATATCTTGAAGCTTGTGCTGGAAAGAATCATCTCCTGCTGCTTTTTGCTTCTGTGATTCTTCAGTAAACATGATATCTTCTTGCTTAGATCATCGGAGCTCTTCAGTAGTTCCTGATCCAAAGCAGTTTGATCCTCTTGATTGGTAGCTTCAGGTTGAGCAATGGATTGGGCTCTATGATCATCTTCTTTGGACAGATTTTCAAAGGTTTGGATAATCTGAACAATCGTGGAGTACCAATTGCTTGCAGAGGATGATGGAGTGACTGATAGCAGTGCTTGATCATAAGGAGGCTTCTGAGATTAGGCTTGAACACCATCAGCTGTAGAATGAACAGACTCTATGATCAGCTCCTTGGTCATGACCCTTCTTCATTCAGAATCTACTCTACGATCGTAGGGGATGTAGAGATTTTCAGCTTGTCGATAGACCTTGAAGTGAGGCTGGTTGGTTATCATCTTGGTAGCATAAGTTTTCACCCTTGGAAAGTTTTGGGCTACCAGTTCTATGCGTGGAAAAGTCTTATAACACCAGCTGAAGAAGCTTCCATCTTTTTCAGTGTGGGCCTTGAGCCATGGCATCCACTGGAAGAACCATCTTTCTGGTGGAGCATCTGTCAGAACAATTGATACTTCCTCTACGATACTTCTGTCAAATCTTTTAGGAGAGGGAACTGGATAATCTTCTTGTTCGTCTGCTTCTTGAGATGCAAAACCAGAATCTCCTTTAATCTCTTCTCTCTCGGAGCCTGAACTTTCTTGATTATCTTCAGCAGGGAATTCCTGTAGTTGCATTTCATTATCAGAACCTTCTCCAGCATCTTCAACAGAAAAACCTTCTTGCTGAATTTCATTATCGGAAATTTCTTCAGCAAACCTTTCATTAGATTCTTCTTCTTCACTGCTGGCTTCTTCTTCAGCATCTTCTCTTGGGGATACAGATTCATCATCACTTAAATCAATGATGGCATTTGATTGACTGCTGTTCCACTTGGAGGCAAACTGGGCTTGCAGCCTGTAGCTCTTCCTTCTTCGTGGAGGTTCAACTATTGGAGAGACAGACTCTTCTTCTTCTTCTTCTTCTTCATCTTCTTCTTCTTCTTCAGTCTCTGACTCCTCTTGCTCATCAGATAAACTTCATTGGAGATCAGCAGTGGCAGGATCAGACTCTTCTTTCTTGGCCTCATCACTTTCTGAGCCATCATGAGAGCTTTCTTGGTTTGAGGGAACATGTTCTTCTTCTTCTTCTTGAATAGTATTTTCTGACCCATTCCCTGAGCTGGTTGGGGTAGTTATGTTTGGGGATGCACTTTGATCATCATGAATTTCTTTTTCTTCATCAGAGTGACTGCTCTGAGGATTGGATATGGGGCTTGTGCACTTTTCTTCTTCAGCAGTTTCTGCACTTTCCTTCATCACATCCAGCTTCATTTTCATTGCTGGGTGCCGACTGTGGGGGCTGGACTACATTTTCTGTTTCTTCTTTTTCTGCTGACTCCACGTCCCTTTCTTCAGTAGATGTATTGATTTGAGAAGTTAAGGCTGGTCTGTCTTCCACCTTTGCTTTCTTACTGACAGGCCCTTGAAGCAACCTGCTGCTTCTTGTCTTTATGGTTTCAGCAGTTTGGTCCTTTTCTTCCTTATCCTTGTTCAAGGATGGACTCTCCTTGGTGGGACCTGGGCTTTCTTCACATCACCAGTTCTTTTCACCACTTTTGATTTCTTCCTGACTGGTGTGATTTCAGCAGCTGCAGAGTCATCAGACTCAGAGCTCTCTGTCTTTACTATCTTCCTCTTCTTTACAGAGGCTCTACTGCTGCTCCCAGCTGTCAACCTCTTGTTCTCCTTTGGGTTCTTCTTCCAGTTTTTAAATAACTATGGAGACATTACATTGTGCACATTCAGGGCTTCTCCCTCATCATCCTTGATCTTTCCCCCTAACTTTTTCTTCAAGATGATACTCGGCAACCTCCCATGAAATACCTTGGTCAGGGGATTCTTCTCAGCCTTCTCTACCCACTTGGAGATCTGATCAAACAAGATAGCTCCAAAGTCGATTTGTTTCTTCAGAACTATTGCTGACATGATTTTCAACTGCTGGTCAATCACTGTGTCATATGCATTGTTCTTACACAGTATGCACTTTCCAACTATTTCAGCAAGGAACTCATATTGCTCAGGAAACTCCTTCTTCTTTATGTCCTTGAAGCTAGGGTTTCTTTGATACCCCATAACTTCCTTTGCTAGTTCAGTGTTGACATTATCAAGGTTCTTTAGCCCTTGATTAGGAAAACCTAGGCATTGATTGAGGCCAGAAGATTTTAACTTGAGAGACTGACCTTTAACCTTGGTAGAAAGAGTTCCAGAGTTTACGGAGACGGTTGAGTAGAACTCCTTAACCAGGTCAATGTATACACGAGTACTCGCCTCGAGACATTCTGAAAACCCAGCTTCCTTTACGAATCTAAGTATGTCCCTGAACTTCTTCTCCGACTTCTCAAACAATTTGGTTCCAAGTTGAATGCCGGTGATAACTTGCTAGTTCTCCATTTGAATCGTTCGAAGACTGTGGGTGTTTGATTTAGAGAGATTTATGCGAGATGGCTGTCTGGTTGGTAAGGCTCTGGGGGTTAACTGATTTTGCTCTTGAAAATCTTTCTAGGGTTTTGAAAATGGGAGGGAGAAAGGTTCGATATCTTTCGATAACTGTCTGCAGATTTAAACGTGTCTTTATGGCAGTTCCTTCTAACTCTGCATACTCAGTGATGTGTCAACTATCTATTGGTTGCACGTTGCCCAGTAATGAGCTGTAACTCCCCATAACTTTTTAGTTATTAGAGGAGTGGACATTTAATTGACGTGGCTTTAACCGTTGACCTTTTGATTCGTAGAGTAACATGATGAGATAGCTATAGATTCTATAATTTCATTTGATGACTCAACGATCAATTTCTGAGAGATACTGCAGTGGATGGCTTTGTCTTTCCTCCTTACTTTGATGCTGCATAGCTCAATTACTGATGAATTCGAACTTATCTCCTTAACTTGAATGGCTTAGCAGATGTCTCATTCTTCATGCTCCTTGTGAACTGGAGTACCCTTTGGTAGAACTACGATCGTTGAGTTGTCTTCTACGATCCCTGTGGTTGCACTACGATCGTTTAGTCCTTTTCAAACTCAACTCTACGATCGTTGACTGACTTGATTCTTTTGAGATGAACTATATCAATTATTTCTTCTGGGATAAGGTAGCTCAGGAAGGGTCAACCTCTTAGAGAGGGCTAAAGGTCAGGTTTTTCCCTGAGGCGCTTTCCATGGATGAAATACTATAGCAGTGGTTTGCAATGACATCTCATTAGACCTTTTCTGATGGGGAGGTCTTTCTACCAGCTCTTGATATCTGCATTGCTAAAATCGTGGTGTACTTCTGCTCTTACACTACAATCACGTGGTTGATCGTAGGAACTTAACAATTATGGATTGGGTGGCTAAAGGGTTATCAGTAGTACGTTTTAAGACGTTCCTACTGACTATGGATCTTTATTTGGTTCATCAGCCACAAAGTTTTGGGACTCTGTAGCTGGTACATCTCTTCCAGGTTTAATAGTGCTGTTATTCCTTAAAAGATCACTGTTCCCCCATTGTTGATGCTGTCTTCTCAGATAGATGTGATTCCTTCTTCATGTTCATTTGAAGGCTGCCCAGCATTCCTCCTTCCAACAGGAATCATCATCGTTACTTAGTTTTTCTTGTATCGTAGAGATGAGTATTTTCAGGATTGATCACTCTACGATCATTTGACAACACTACGAACGTAGTCTTCTTTGACAGTCCTTTGTTTTGAGAAGTTCTGCTTCATAAAGAACTCCTTTTGTCTTAAGCTCAATGATCTTTTATTGAGAGCATCCCTTGAGGATCCTTTTCATAAACCATGTCCTTCTTGATATGGGCTCATAGAATCCTCTTTATTTTCTGTTGCATGGCATGCTCCCGTATACAGATTTGAAGCCATGTGAGCTCCATTCCGGTTGGCTCAGAGGGTCTTCAAGGACAGGCTTGGACATATAGGAACCTTATCAGACTCATTTCTGAACATTCCTTAGCCTCATGTTGGTTGAGTCCTTTTGAATGAAGTCTTCTGCTTCAGCATTCCTTAGTGTGGTCAGACTGACCAAGTTCCTGCAGGTTTAAGTATATTTCTACTTTTGGTCCCCATTGTTGAATGGATCCTGCTAGGTTAGTTTTCTAAACCCCTATTCCTCTTAACTGGATAATCATCATGTTTATCACCAACAGACATATTCATGCATGCAACTATCTTGAGAAAATACATTTTTGAGATGCATGATGGTGAGTGTGTGTAGGATTTGACAATTAGTGACACACTCTTTATCTATGATGGTTTCATCATTTACTGGGTTATGTTCACAATGTTTAAGTGCTCACAGAGTGTGAATCAACCCTACGATTTATGAGGATTTAGTTGATTCATGGATGTGATCAGTTTCTACAAATCAGCAAGATCCTCTTGTAGAACTGTTCATTCTCTGTGTGTTGTCAAACACTTAGAACATAGGCTTGTACATTCATACTAGCACACCAGCAATGATTACTTAATACAAAGTTCATTTGGTCTGTGATACTCTTATGATCTATTTCAGATTTTCTTCAAGATGTCATCTTCAGCCTAAAACTTGGTTAAAGAGAAAGTTTGTAGACATTTGGATTTTCCATCTTCAGACTACTTTCTCTCTTCACCTTTTTAGGTAGATTATAACTTCTTGACAGAATACTGTCATAGTTCATAGGATGGTGCAAATATGATGTATACATTAATAATGGTGAGGAACTGTACCTTTTTACTGTCAGTTTCTTAACATTCATTAGATATACAAAGTTCAGGTATTGATGTGCATAGCTTTTACTTTTACTCCTTTCAGCTTAATGCTCTTATTGGCCTTTCATCAATCAGTCGTGGTCTTAAAGATGTAGATCAAGTGAATTGTAGCATTAAGATCTTTGACATCTTTGAGTTTATAAAGAAAGCACCTAGTTGTTGGTTGGCCACTCATAAGTTTGAGAAGATCTTCTTTCTCCTCTCGATTAGCATTTCTTAGTACGCATGACCTCTTCATCTTTTAGATTGATGAATGTTTTACTCTTTGTTACTGATGTCCCTTGCTTTCTTTCTCTCGTCTGGTCTTTAGACAAAAAGACTGACTGCAGGATAGGATTAGTCTTGTTGATATAGCAATCGAGGATATGGACCAATCTGAGCAGCTTCAGGTGTATACACATTTTTACCTATACACAATATTTCCAACGTGTGAGCTCTTCTTCATATAACAAGTTACTTACTACTAAACTAAGTTTAGAACAATGTTAGTGCCTGGGATTAGACTCAAAGCGATTATCTTTTGAATATAGCATGAGAACATGCTCTGATACCAATTGTTAGTTCCTAGAGGGCACAATAGATCTAGAAGGGGGGTTGAATAGATCCTTTTTATTTCAAATACTTTTCTGGTTAATGATTTATTGTTAATATTAGAGTATATGACAAACATAAGAATCTTTTCAAGCACAGCGGAATAAGTAAAAGATTCCCCTTCATTGATATATTCATAATCATACATACATTGTTCGTTGGGTTAGTTTAGTTGTAAGCAGTTAGAACATACATAGCAGTTATAGACATAATGTAAATGACATAATGTAAAAGACACAAGGGGTTTTAAGTGGTTCAGAGACTCAAGCTCCTAATCCACTCTTCTGCTTTTAACTAGCAGGATTTCCACTAAGAAAGGGCAGCACCCTGAATCTCTACGATTCCTTTAAGGTCAGCAGCCTTGGGACTTCAGTTCAATAAGAACTCTTCAAGGCCAGCAGCCTTGGGACTTCAGTTCACTAAGAATTCTTCAAGGCCAGTGGCTTTGGGACTCCTCTAGTTCCCTAGGAACTCTTCAAGCCCAGCAGGCTTGGAACTTCGTTTAGTCCCTTTGGACAAGGACCCTTTGGCCCTGCTTTGTTTAGTCCCTTTGAACAAGGACCCTCTTGGCCCTGCTTCATTTAGTCCCTCTGGACAAGGACCCCTCAGGCCCTTGCTTCGTTGAGTTGTTTGTTGTTTTTGGAGTCGGTGCTGAGCTGCTAAGATGTCTTCATGCTCTGAACATCTTCTATCCTTAGCAGATTGGCTTGATCATCCTTGAAGAGCAGTTGAGTGTTGCATGATTCTTAGCTTCTTAGGTTGCTCAACTACTCCGGATGACCCCTTGATGAACCGCCTTGAAGATCATTCTTCTTGGTACTTGATGACTGCACATGAGAGGCTTCTAAGATGACTGTAAGCTCTTCTGTAAAGTACTTAGAAGCTTTCTCATGCTTGACACCAAGATGGCTTTTGTGATCTCCCTTCTTGCTACTCGATGCCTTCTCATGATGGACTTGCTAAGATGACAGTAAGCTCTTCTCTATTGTACTTAGAGTCTTCCTATGATGGACATCCAGATGGCATGATGCTCTCCTTTCTCTCAGCAGTTCAGAACACTCTTCATGCAGTAGATCTCTCACTTCTAAATAGTAGAACTCACACTTCTACTTCTTTATTTATCTGACTTCTGAGTGTTCTTGGTGGATCGTAGAGTGCGCCTTCGGACTCACTATCACATGGTTTAGATCAGTCCACCTTTTCTCCAAAACTGACAACTCCAGCAACCTTGGATCTTTGAAGCTCTTTCTCATTTATACTTATTCCCAATCCTTCCATTGGAAAGTAACCGTTGAAGGCTATTCAAATATCTTCACAGATCTCAAGTTGCTTGATGTAGACTTCTTGATGTGACTTGTCATACTTTTTCTAACGCTACAGTCTACTGTTTCACCTACCTTGTCAGATGTATCACTTTAATGTCTTGGGCAGGTCGAAGAATTTATTACCTCTTTCTAATTTCTCGATCAGAGGTTGTCCTATTGCATCGATGCTCTCAATAAGTACTAATGCGAATGTTACCCTTCAGATTGAACCGTTGCCAATGCTTCAGTCTTAGGGTATTAGAACTCTACGATTCTGATGCATGTCTTCAAGGACCTGATCGTAGTGTCTTGTTGATTGTTGCTCGTTGACTAGTAGAGTTAACACTACGATCCTGAAGAGTGTTGATTGGATCTTCAGTGTAGAACACCTCTTCCTTGTATTGTGTAGCACTTCAATACTTCTGTTTGCTTCGACTGTTCTCAGATACTGATGGCCTAATTCCTTGCTCTGGTCCCCTTCTGAATACACTTCAGATTTATGGCGCGTCCAGCTTGCTTTCTCCTGGTGATCTTCCGCTCACTTATCATCAATGAACTGACACTGCACTTAATCACTTTAGCCTTGCTCTTCAGAAGCTGACCAGTATCTTGGTTCACCTTCCATCAGTTCTTTCTTTGTCTGACAAACACTACGATCCTGGTTGCTTCCAAGATCGTTGTCTTCTTTTCTCTTGACAGCAACTACATTAGCTGACTTTTCCTTAGTCAGCTGTTAAAGTCTTCTTTGAATCATCTTGTGGAAGACTTCATCACGAATGGCCTTTTAACTCAATCTTGATGCTGATTGGATTGGTGCTTAGTTCTTCTGTTATCCTGCATGCCATTCGTTCAGTGTTCTCTGGTTCCCTTACTGTGGATTGCATCTTTCCAGTGCCAACTTGAGGCTTCGTACCTTTGGATATTCTGGGAGTGCTCATTCTTTGAGAACCGTATCTGCTCTACGATTCTGACTTGGCATTGTGAGCACTTTTGTTGGAGCGGTAGTTCTGCACTCTACGATTCAGCTTTGGCTGTGCAGACACTACAATCCTGAGATCAGATCTTGACACTCTACGATTTCTGCCTTGTGCTTGTTGTCTTCATCTGATCTTGCCCGACTACGATCTCTGTATGCACTCAATGGACTCTACAAACTCAAAGTGTAGTCTACGATCCTTGACTTAACTTTGGCATCACTAGGCTCTATGAATCTGAGTGTAGTCTACGTTCCTTGACTTAGCTTCGGCAGATGATCGTTCGGCTCATAGGCAGGCCGTCTCTACGATTCTGAACATGACTTCCTCAGCACACTACGATCCCGAGGAAGCTCTTCTCGATATACTACGATCCTTCTTCGTTTCCTCTGGCAGTCTACGAACTCCGAGATCTACTATCTTGCATACTCCTATTCTACCTCGATAGCTCCCGAGTTAACCTTGACTCACCTGGAAGACTACGACTTCTGGTGCAGTGCTTGAAGATCAGACTTGCCTATCTATTACATTATAAGATCAACCTAACAAGCTTGATCTTTCTATATTTATGGTCCTTGTACATCATTTCTTTTGAACGACTTTACAAAGCTGTTTTGCTCATGTAGGACCAACCTAACATATTTGATCAATTCATTCTAAGTCCTTGTACATATATTTCTATTATCAATCAAAAGACTTTACAACTTTTCTTAATGCAAATATAATTGCATATTACTCATTCATATACATATATATATATATATATATATATCATAATCAAATCATATATAAATAGGAATAGCATTCACATGCTTATTCCTGACAATCTCCTCCTATTTGATTATGACAAAAATAATAAGTGCATATGCATGTTATGAATAAATCTTATATATAGTGAGCAGATGTATTTCTAAAACAGTTAATCATGAATGTCATTTATATTGATATGACAACTTATACATTAAGATATTCTACATCCTGGATCCAGAACATTCCTAACAAATTAGAGATGTACCTTCTTGGCTCCATGTGTGTTTTCAGGATGCTTGTTGATCAGCTACTCATCTTTTTCTGATTCTTGCTCTTGCCCCCCTCAGGTGATGACCTTCTATCTTTGCTTAACTCCCCTTCATCACCTTTCTGATCTAGCTCCCCTTCAGTTTCTATGATTTTGGTATCATCATCTTCAGGCTCCCCCTCAGATGATGATTCTTTATCTGCTGCTACTTTCTTCTTCTTTGGCTTCTTTTCCCTTAACCCTCTGCTCTTCTTCGAGTGCCTTTTGCTCTTCTTCTTTCTTTGCCTCTTTTCTCCCCCTTTTTGTCATCAATTATTTAAGAGAGCTGCTCCATATTGGACATAAGCTGTTCCATCAGGTAGGAGGAGTTTGCAACTTCAAACTTTAGTTCTTGCTGGCCGAGCTCAAGTTGCACAGAGAGGGACTGCTTTAGATCGTCAATCTTATCAGAGAGGGCTTTGATCTACTTTGCATTGGCCTCCTGAACTTGTAGAGCTACTACCTTCTAATCTTGGATGGCCTTCTGATAGATGTTATCTCTCTCTTGGAGTTTGAGAGATACATCAGCCAAGATAGCTTGAAGCTTGTGCTGGAAAGAATCATCTCCTGCTACTTTCTGCTTCTGTGATTCTTCAGTAAACATAGATATCTTCTTGCTTAGATCATCGGAGCTCTTTAGTAGTTCCTGATCCAAAGCAGTTTGATCCTCTTGATTGGTAGCTTCAGGTTGAGCAATGGATTGGACTCTATGATCACCTTCTTTGGACAGATTTTCAAAGGTTTGGATAATCTGAACAATCGTGGAGTACCAATTGCTTGCAGAGGATGATGGAGTGACTGATAGCAGTGCTTGATCATAAGGAGGCTTCTGAGATTGGGCTTGAACACCATCTGCTGTAGAATGAACAGACTCTACGATAAGTTCCTTTGTCATGACCCTTCTTCCTTCAGAATCTACTCTACGATCGTAGGGGATGTAGAGATTTTCAGCTTGTCGATAGACCTTGAAGTGAGGCTGGTTGGTTATCATCTTGGTAGCATAAGTTTTCACCCTTGGAAAGTTTTGGGCTACCAGTTCCATGCTTGGAAAAGTCTTATAACACCAGCTGAATGAGCTTCCATCTTTTTCAGTGTGGGCCTTGAGCCATGGCATCCACTGGAAGAACCATCTTTCTGGTGGAGCATCTGTCAGAACAATTGATACTTCCTCTACGATACTTCTGTCAAATCTTTCAGGAGATGGAATTGGATAATCTTCTTGCTCGTCTGCTTCTTGAGATGCAAAACCAGAATTCCTGTAGCTGCATTTCATTATCAGAACCTTCTCCAGCATCTTCAATAGAAAAACCTTCTTGCTGAATTTCATTATCGGAACTTTCTTCAGCAAGTCTTTCATTAGATTCTTCTTCTTCACTGTTGGCTTCTTCTTCAGCATCTTCTCCTGGGGATACAGATTCATCATCACTTAATTCAATGATGGCATTTGGTTGGCTGTTGTTCCTCTTGGAGGCAAACTGGGCTTGCAGCCTGTAGCTCTTCCTTCTTCGTGGAGGTTCAACTATTGGAGAGACAGACTCTTCTTCTTCTTCTTCTTCTTCTTCTTCTTCTTCTTCTTCAGTCTCTGACTCCTCTTGCTCATCAAATAAACTTCATTGGAGATCAGCAGTGGCAGAAGCAGACTCTTCTTTCTTGGCCTCATCACTTTCTGAGCCATCATGAGAGCTTTCTTGGTTTGAGGGAACATGTTCTTCTTCTTCTTCTTGAATAGTATTTTTTGACCCATTCCCTGAGCTGGTTGGGGTAGTTGTGTTTGGGGATGCACTTTGATCATCATGAATTTCTTTTTCTTCATCAGAGTGACTGCTCTGAGGATTGGATATGGGGTTTGAGCACTTTTCTTCTTCAGCAGTTTCTGCACTTTCCTTCATCACATCCGCTTCATTTTCATTGCTGGGTGTTAACTGTGGGGACTGGACTACATTTTCTATTTCTTCTTTTTCTGCTGACTCCACGTCCCTTTCTTCAGTAGATGTAATGATTTGAGAAGCTAAGGCTGGTCTGTCTTCAACCTTAGCTTTCTTGCTGATAGGCCCTTGAAGCAACCTGCTGCTTCTTCTCTTTATGGTTTCAGCAGTTTGGTCCTTTTCTTCCTTATCCTTGTTCAAGGAGGAGACTCTCCTTGGTGGGGCCTGGGCTTTCATCACATCACCAGTTCTTTTCACCACTTTTGATTTCTTCCTGGCTGATGTGATTTCAGCAGCTGCAGAGTCATCAGACTCAGAGCTCTCTGTCTTTACTATCTTCCTCTTCTTTGCAGAGGCTCTACTGCTACTCCCCGCTGTCAACCTCTTGTTCTCCTTTGGGTTCTTCTTCCAGTTTTTAAATAACTATGGAGACATTACATTGTGCACATTCAGGGCTTCTCCCTCATCATCCTTGATCTTTCCCCCTAGCTTTTTCTTCAGGATATACTCGGTAACCTCCCATGAAATACCTTGGTCAGGGGCTTCGTCTCAGCCTTCTCTACCCACTTGGAGATCTGATCAAACAAGATAGCTCCAAAGTCGATTTGTTTCTTGAGAACTATTGCTGACATGATTTTCAACTACTGGTCAACCACTGTGTCATATGCAGTGTTCTTACACAGTATGCACTTTCCAACTATTTCAGCAAGGAACTCATATTGCTCAGGAAACTCCTTCTTCTTCATGTCCTTGAAGCTAGGGTTTCTTTAATACCCCATAACTTCCTTTGCTAGTTCAGTGTTGACATTATCAAGGTTCTTTAGCCCTTGGTTAGGAAAACCTAGGCATTGATTGAGGCCAGAAGATTTTAACTTGAGAGACTGACCTTTAACCTTGGTAGAAAGAGTTCCAGAGTTTATGGAGACGGTTGAGTAGAACTCCTTAACCAGGTCAATGTATACACGAGTACTCGCCTCGAGACATTCTGAAAACCCAGCTTCCTTTACGAGTCTAAATATGTCCCTGAACTTCTTCTCCGACTTTTCAAACGATTTGGTTCCAAGTTGAATGTCGGTGATAACTTGCTAGTTCTCCATTTGAATCGTTCGAAGATTGTGGGTGTTTGATTTAGAGAGATTTATGCGAGATGGCTGTCTGGTTGGTAAGGCTCTGGGGGTTAACTGATTTTGCTCTTGAAAATCTTTCTAGGGTTTTCAAAATGGGAGGGAGAAAGGTTCGATATCTTTCAGTAACTGTCTGCAGATTTGAACTTGTCTTTATGGTAGTTCCTTCTAACTCTGCATACTCAGTGATGTGTCAACTGTCCATTGGTTGCACGTTGCCCAGTAATGAGCTGTAACTCCCCACAACTTTTTAGTTATTAGAAGAGTGGACATTGAATTGACGTGGCTTTGACCGTTGACCTTTTGATTCGTAGAGTAACATGATGAGATAGCTATAGACTCTATGATTTCATTTGATGACTCAACGATCAATTTCTGAGAGATGCTGCAGTGGATGGCTTTGTCTTTCCTCCTTACTTTGATGCAGCATAGCTCAATCACTGATGAATTCGAACTTATCTCCTTAACTTGAATGGCTTAGCAGATGTCTCATTCTTCATGCTCCTTGTGAACTGGAGTACCCTTTGGTAGAACTACGATCGTTGAGTTGTCTTCTACGATCCCTGTGGTTGCACTACGATCGTTTAGTCCTTTTCAAGCTCAACTCTACGATCGTTGACTGACTTGATTCTTTTGAGATGAACTATATCAATTATTTCTTCTGGGATAAGGTAGCTCAGGAAGGGCCAACCTCTTAGAGAGAGCTAAGGGTCAGGTTTTTCCCTGAGGCACTTTCCAGATGAAATACTATGGAAGTGGTTTGCAATGACATCTCATTAGACCTTTTCTGATAGGGAGGTCTTTCTACCAGCTCTGGATATCTGCATTGCTAAAATCGTGGTGTCCTTCTGCTCTTACACTACGATCACGTGGTTGATCGTAGGAACTTAACGATTATGGATTGGGTGGCTAAAGGGTTATCAGTAGTACGTTTTGAGACGTTCCTACTGACTATGGATCTTTATTTGGTTCATCAGCCACAAAGTTTTGGGACTCTGTAGCTGGTACATCTCTTCCAGGTTTAATAGTGCTGTTATTCCTTAAAAGATCACTGTTCCCACAATGTTGATGCTGTCTTCTCAGATAGATGTGATTCCTTCTTCATGTTCATTTGAAGGCTACCCAGCATTCCTCCTTCCAACTGGAATCATCATCGTTACTTAGTTTTCCTTGTATCGTAGAGATGAGTATTTTCAGGATTGATCACTCTACGATCATTTGACAGCACTACGAACGTAGTCTTCTTTGACAGTCCTTTGTTTTGAGAAGTTCTGCTTCGTAAAGAACTCCTATTGTCTTAAGCTCAATGATCTTCTATTGAGAGCATCCCTTGAGGATCCTTTTCATAAAGCATGTCCTTCTTGATATGGGCTCATAGAATCCTTTTTATTTTCTGTTGCATGGCATGCTCCCGTATACAGATTTGAAGCCATGTGAGCTCCATTCCGGTTGGCTCAGAGGGTCTTCAAGGACAGGCTTGGACATATAGGAACCTTATCAGACTCATTTCTGAACATTCCTTAGCCTCATGTTGGTTGAGTCCTTTTGAATGAAGTCTTCTGCTTCAGCATTCCTTAGTGTGGTCAGACTGACCAAGTTCCTGCAGGTTTAAGTATATTTCTACTTTTGGTCCCCATTGTTGAATGGGTACTGCTAGGTTAGTTTTCTAAACCCCTATTCCTCTTAACTGTATAATCATCATGTTTATCACCAACAGACATATTCATCATGCAACTATCTTGAGAAAATACATTTTTGAGATGCATGATGGTGAGTGTGTGTAGGATTTGACAATTAGTGACACACTCTTTATCTATGATGGTTTCATCATTTACTGGGTTATGTTCACAATGTTTAAGTGTTCACAGAGTGTGAATCAACCCTACGATTTATGAGGATTTAGTTGATTCATGGATGTGATCAGTTTCTACAAATCAGCAAGATCCTCTTGTAGAACTGTTCATTCTCTGTGTGTTGCCAAACACTTAGAACATAGGCTTGTACATTCATACTAGCACACCAGCAATGAATACTTAACACAAAGTTCATTTGGTCTGTGATACTCTTATGATCTATTTCAGATTTTCTTCAAGATGTCATCTTCAGCCTAAAACTTGGTTAAAGAGAAAGTTTGTAGACATTTGAATTTTCCATCTTCAGACTACTTTCTCTCTTCACCTTTTTAGGTAGATTATAACTTCTTGACAGAATATTGTCATAGTTCATAGGATGGTGCAAATATGATGTATACATTAATAATGGTGAGGAACTGTACCTTTTTACTGTCAGTTTCTTAACATTCATTAGATATACAAAGTTCAGGTATTGATGTGCATAGCTTTTACTTTTACTCCTTTCAGCTTAATGCTCTTATTGGCCTTTCATCAATCAGTCGTGGTCTTGAAGATGTAGATCAAGAGAATTGTAGCATTAAGATCTTTGACATCTTTGAGTTTATAAAGAAAGCACCCAGTTGTTGGTTGGCCACTCATAAGTTTGAGAAGATCTTCTTTCTCCTCTCGATCAGCATTTCTTAGTATGCATGACCTCTTCATCTTTCAGACTGATGAATGCTTTACTCTTTGTTACTGATGTCCCTTGTTTTATTTCTCTCGTCTGGTCTTTAGACAAAAAGACTGACTGCAGGATAGGATTAGTCTTGTTGATATAGCAATCGAGGATATGGACCAATCTGAGCAGCTTCAGGTGTATACACATTTTTACCTATACACAATATTTCCAACGTGTGAGCTCTTCTTCATATAACAAGTTACTTACTACTAAACTAAGTTTAGAACAATGTTAGTGTCTGGGATCAGACTCAAAGCGATTATCTTTTGAATATAGCATGAGAACATGCTCTGATACCAATTGTTAGTTCCTAGAGGGCACAATAAATCTAGAAGGGGGGTTGAATAGATCCTTTTTATTTCAAATACTTTTCTGGTTAATGATGTATTGTTAATATTAGAGTATATGACAAACATAAGAATCTTTTCAAGCACAGCGGAATAAGTAAAAGATTCCCCTTCATTGATATATTCATAATCATACATACATTGTTCGTTGGGTTAGTTTAGTTGTAAGCAGTTAGAACATACATAGCAGTTATAGACATAATGTAAATGACATAATGTAAAAGACACAAGGGGTTTTAAGTGGTTCAGAGACTCAAGCTCCTAATCCACTCTTCTGCTTTTAACTAGCAGGATTTCCACTAAGAAAGGGCAGCACCCTGAATCTCTACGATTCCTTTAAGGCCAGCAGCCTTGGGACTTCAGTTCAATAAGAACTCTTCAAGGCCAGCAGCCTTGGGACTTCAGTTCACTAAGAATTCTTCAAGGCCAGTGGCTTTGGGACTCCTCTAGTTCCCTAGGAACTCTTCAAGCCCAGCAGGCTTGGAACTTCGTTTAGTCCCTTTGGACAAGGACCCTTTGGCCCTGCTTTGTTTAGTCCCTTTGAACAAGGACCCTCTTGGCCCTGCTTCATTTAGTCCCTCTGGACAAGGACCCCTCAGGCCCTTGCTTCGTTGAGTTGTTTGTTGTTTTTGGAGTCGGTGCTGAGCTGCTAAGATGTCTTCATGCTCTGAACATCTTCTATCCTTAGCAGATTGGCTTGATCATCCTTGAAGAGCAGTTGAGTGTTGCATGATTCTTAGCTTCTTAGGTTGCTCAACTACTCCGGATGACCCCTTGATGAACCGCCTTGAAGATCATTCTTCTTGGTACTTGATGACTGCACATGAGAGGCTTCTAAGATGACTGTAAGCTCTTCTGTAAAGTACTTAGAAGCTTTCTCATGCTTGACACCAAGATGGCTTTTGTGATCTCCCTTCTTGCTACTCGATGCCTTCTCATGATGGACTTGCTAAGATGACAGTAAGCTCTTCTCTATTGTACTTAGAGTCTTCCCATGATGGACATCTAGATGGCATGATGCTCTCCTTTCTTTCAGCAGTTCAGAACACTCTTCATGCAGTAGATCTCTCACTTCTAATAGTAGAACTCACACTTCTACTTCTTTATTTATCTGACTTCTGAGTGTTCTTGGTGGATCGTAGAGTGAGCCTCCGGACTCACTATCACATGGTTTAGATCAGTCCACCTTTTCTCCAAAACTGACAACTCCAGCAACCTTGGATCTTTGAAGCTCTTTCTCATTTATACTTCTTCCCAATCCTTTCGTTGGAAAGTAACCATTGAAGGCAATTCAAATATCTTAACAGATCTCAATTTGCTTGATGTAGACTGCTTGATGTGACTTGTCATACTTTTTCTGACGCTGCAGTCTACTTTTTCACCAACCCTGTCAGATGTATCACTTTAATGTCTTGGGTAGGTCGAAGAATTTATTACCTCTTTCTGATTTCTCGATCAGAGGTTGTCTTATTGCATCGATGCTCTCAATAAGTACTAGTGTGAATGTTACCCTTCAGATTGAACCGTTGCCAATGCTTCAGTCTTCAGGTTTTGGAACTCTACGATTCTGATGCATGTCTTCAAAGACCTGATCTTAGTGTCATGTTGATTGTTGCTCGTTGACTAGTAGAGTTAACACTACGATCCTAAAGAGTGTTGATTGGATCTTTTGTGACAACCCGAGAAATTAGACAATTTATGAAAATATTAAATGATTGATTTAAGGTTAAATAATAGACCTAGATAGAAAATAAGTGTATGCGTTTAAGGTTATTGGGATTGAATTTTGAGGATTTCAAAATTCGATGAAGGATATAGGTGAATTATTCAGGATTAAGGATTTATGTGACTATGTGCTGTGAATATGGTTAATGATGTGTTCAGAATGTGGTTAAGGGTCATGGGTTGATCAGATAAATTATATCTGTAACAAACCCTAAGAATATATTAAGAACGACAATGTTCAGTTAGAAAATCCTAGCGTTTAATAAGAAACCCTAGAAATCGGTTCTGGAAACCATAGTTTAAGTTCCGAGAATCCGAAACCCTAATTCGGTGCATGAAACCCTAAATTGGGAAATTAATGGCATAAGTGTAAATAATTAAAAGATTAATTAGGGTTAATCTTGACAATTGATTACAAAACCCTAATTCCAAATTTAAAACCCTAATGCCAGATCTGAAAACCCTAGTTTCAGATTCTGTTAAATTGAAGCCCTAATATGGGAAATTAATGGAGAATTATAATGCTTATGAGGTATTAATTAAGTATTAATTAGGGTAAAAGTTAATTAATTAACAAACCCTAATTTGTAATTTTTGGAACCCTTATTGTTCCGTCAGAAACCCTAATGCTCAATTGTAGATTTAATTGCTAAAATTAGCAATGTTAATTAGGAAACCCTAATCCTAAAATTTTTAGTTTATGAGTAATTAGAAAACCCTAATCTAATTACGAATATTTAATTTCTAAATTTAGAAAATTAATTTTTCTATTAGAAACCCTAATTTAAGGGTTTTGAACCCTAATGACCATTTTGAACCCTAATTGTGCTGTGATGGATTTAATTGCTTGATTAGCAATGTTAATTAGGAGATATAAATCCTAATTGTCAAGTTATTAGAAACCCTAATCGGATTAAGAAATCAAATTTCTAAGATTGAAATATTATTTTTATTTAAAACCCTAAAATGTGGTTTTGAAACCTAATGTGCAATTGTGGGCCTAAGTGCTAAATTAGCGATTTTAATTAGGATAAATTAGTCCTAATTAACAAGATTGTTATGTGATTAGAAAATTACAAAATAATTAGGAAGTCCTAATTATAGATTAGAAATCAAAATTTTCTATTTTGGAAATCCAAGTTGCTAAATATTTGAGGGTTAAAACCTAAACCCTAAATTTGTCCAAACCCTAAATCTAAGTATGCTCAAACCCTAAACCCTAAGGCAATTTCTAGAAATTAAAGGAAATTACCGAAATGCCCCTTTTGTGTATTATTTTAAGTAGCTTGCAATCTTGGCAAAATCCTTGGTTGGTGACCAACCCCAGAGCTAATCTAGCCTAGCATGTGACTTATTTGGCCAGCAATCCAGCAAATCAGCAGCTTTGTAGCCTCATGCAATGAATCAAGCTAAATATAAATAGATTTAGAGAGAGAAAGTGTTCAAAAATGTAGCCAAATTCATTTCTTGCTCTCACCAACTATCTCTTTCACCACACTTCGAAATATATTGCTAGATCAGTTCTAAAATCAAGCCCCACGTTGATCATAACAGAATCAAAGGCAGAAAATGAGAATTAAAGCTCAAAAGGTATAAAATTTCCTAAATTTTTGAAATCCTTCAATTCGTTGTTAAATGTTGTAATTGATTGTTGAAAGTTGTGTAATAGGGTGTCAATTGATGTTCTGGGTGGTTAAATCCATGACCCATAACATCAATGTTCACGAATTTAAAGTTTTAGCAATTCTGGATATCTGGAAAACTGTGATTTGCAGTCGAATGTCGAGGTCTATAGATCCGAGTGTGTTACGTGTTTTTGATGTCTAAAACTTGTAACATGTAGCCTGATATGTGTTCTTTAAGTTGCAAAAAGATTCAGACCCAGATCTATTATAGATCGCAAGATATACACGGTCAAACGTCGTTGACCGAACTACTAAAACCGCGAACCCAAAAAACGTAAGAACAGTGTCCGTGTCCTACTTTGACCGGCCATATCTTGTTCATTCCGTGATATTTTTGTGTTATTTTTCTTTATAGTTGTAGTACTACATGTTATCTACAAACTGTAATTGATGGATCTCATAAACGTTGCTCGGTCGTCAAGTTATAAGGGATCAAAGTAGGTACCTAAGGTTGTTCTTCAAATCTAGAAAACCCAGAATTTGAAGAACAGGTCTGGTATCATTTTTGGAAGCTTAGATCTCTCTGTTATGGTGTTGTTTGGCCATGAACTTGGTTTCATGTTGTAGTATTGTAAAAGTACTACAATCTGAAAGTTTTAACAAGCCCACAAACGCAATACTCAAGGAGTTACGTCCGGTCAAACCACCCACCCTCGCCCTGTCGGAAAATCTGGGCAGCCATGAAGAACACCTATAGCGACAGAAAGCGTCGCTATAGGCCTTTAGCGACAGTTTTAATTAATATTTTCCGGAAAATGATTAAAAATTAGAAAAAAATGGTTTTTAATTATTAAAAATACTTAATAAATTCTGAAAAATTATATTAATATCTGAAAAATAGTTTTTAACTATTTCGTGTATATTTCGAAAATATTTAATATTTTTGGAATATAAATGGTATTTATTTATTTAATTATAATATTAAATAAATTATTTAAAAATAGTTTTTAATTCATGAAAAATCATGAAAAATAATATTATGGTATAAGAAAATATTTTAAGTTATTTTTGGTGACTTTTGATATTTTGGGATGAAATTCATTAATTAATCAATATTAATGGTAATTAGTTTATTTAATGAATATATTAAATAAATTATGGAAAAATAGAATTAATGTTTTAAAAATCATATAAAAATGATTTAAGTGCTATAAAAATATTTTAAGTTATAAAATATAACTTTTGATATTTTGAAATGAAAATATTAATATTTTAATATTAATATTAATTATCGGATAATGAATTTAATTGTTTAAAAATCATATAATTATGATTTTAAGGTATTAAAAAGACCTTGATATATATATATATATATATATATATATATATATATATATATATATATATATGTCATGATTTTCATTAATATTTTATATTAAATAAATATTAATGATTAACGAATTTTGTGGTATTTAATTTATTTAAATACGGTTTTAAGGATTGAAAAATGTTGATAAATGGTAATAATTATCCGAAAATTATTACGAGCCTAGGAAAAATGTTTTGTCTGATAAGAAATTATCTGTGTTAATGGTTAAGTGGTTAGACAGAGTTTAATTGAACTTAAACTCGATATTCGTCCGACTAGACCGTCGGGATGATAGAATTGTGTTGGTTTAAACTCAGACTGTAATAGTTTGACTTGATACCTAGTCTTATGTGCTGTAAAGACTGAAAGGGTTATGTGGTAATATGTTTAGGTTATTCTATGAATATAAATATAACAGTAATATACTGTGATGATATTATTCTAATATTGGAGATCTATATTATTAATATTAGGTCTTCGGGTAAAGCGTTATAAATTGCGTTGCGGTAATCAACGGTGCAGGCAAGTTTTTCAGTTCTATTATGTTTGTGGATGGAATATGTTATGTGTTAAATTACATATTATGCTTTATGAATTGTTAAAAGTCAAATTATGACTAAGTTAATTGGGTTATGGAACTCAATCAATATGCGATTACATGTTGTATGATGTAACTTGATAAATTAGAAATGTATAATGCATGATTTAATGTTTTGTAAGAAATTATTGATGCATGTAGAATATGTTTAGTAAAGAATATATGTTGCATGCAAATATGCATATTAAAGGAAATGTAGTACATATAGAATTGTATGCTATGTGAAACATGATAGACTGTTAAATTTGCTGGGCTGTCGAGCTCAATCTTGCAAACACAAACTTTTTGCAGGTTAATGATGTTAGGCAATATTACTTGCTATACGGATGATGAAGATTGTGCGATGCACAAATTGAATACATTTTCTTGATTTAGAAATGATATAGATCTATGATTGATAGTTTTATCAAATGTAATTGGCAGATGTACAGTTTGAAGTGTTGTATAGATAAATAAGGTTTATTTTGAAATGAGAATAGATATTTTATGAAATGTGTATTAAGTTAAGGTTACTCGACCTTGGGGAAAAGTGTGTAATTTTAATGTATAAACAATTTATGTTTATATCTTTCGCAATTAGTGAAAGAATTAGTGTACCGAGTCCGCGGCGATTCGGGGCCCGGATTCGGGGCTACTACATCTTCAGTGTAGAACACCTCTTCCTTGTATTGTGCAGCGCTTCAATACTTCTATTTGCTTCGACTGTTCTCAGATACTGATGGCCTAATTCCTTGCTCTGGTCCCCTTATGAATATCAAGACAGTTCAGATTTGTGGCGCGTCCAGCTTGTTTTCTCCTGGTGATCTTCCGCTCACTTATCATTAATGAACTGACCCTACACTTAATCACTTTAGCCTTGCTCTTCAGAAACTGACCAGTATCTCGGTTCACCTTCCATCAGTTATTTTTTTGTCAGACAAACACTACGATCCTGGTTGCTTCCAAGAACGTTGTCTTCTGTTCTCTTGACGGCAACTGCATTAGCTGACTTTTCCTTAGTTAGCTGCTAAAGTCTTCTTTGAATCATCTTGTGGAAGACTTCATCACGAATGGCCTTTCAACTCAATCTTGATGCTGATTGGATTGGTGCTTAGTTCTTCTGCTAGCCTGCATGCCATTCGTTGAGTGCTCTCTGGTTCCCTTACTGTGGATTGCATCTTTGTAGTGCCAACCAGAGGCTTCGTACCTTTGGATATTCTGGGAGTGCTCATTCTTTGAGAACCGTATCTGCTCTACGATTCTGACTTGGTTTTATGAGCACTTCTGTTGGAGTCGTAGTTCTGCACTCTACGATTCAGCTTTGGCTGTGCAGACACAACGATCCTGAGATCAGATCTTGACACTCTACGATTTCTGCCTTTAGCTTGTTGTCTTCATCTGATCTTGCCCGACTACGATCTTTGTTTGCACTCAATGGACTCTACGAACTCAGAGTGTAGTCTACGATCCTTGACTTGGCTTCGGCATCACTAGGCTCTACGACTCTGAGTGTAGTCTACGTTCCTTGACTTGGCTTCGACAGATGATCGTTCGGCTCATAGGCAGGTTGTCTCTATGATTCTGAACATGACTTCCTCAGTACACTACGATCCCGAGGAAGCTCTTCTCGATACACTATGATCCTTCTTCGTTTCCCCTGGCAGTCTACGAATTCCGAGATCTACTATCTTGCACACTCATATTCTGACTCGATAGCTCCCGAGTTAACCTTGACTCACCTGGCAGACTACGACTTCTGGTGCAGTGCTCGACGATCAGACTGGCCTATCTATTACATTATAAGATCAACCTAACAAGCTTGATCTTTCTATATTTATGGTCCTTATACATCATTTCTTTTTAAGGACTTTACAAAGCTGTTTTGCTCATGTAGGATCAACCTAACATATTTGATCAATTCATTCTAAGTCCTTGTACATATATTTCTATTAAATATCAAAGGACTTTACAGCTTTTCTTAATGCAAGCATACTTGCATATTATTCATTCATATACATATATATATCATAATCAAATCATATATAAATAGGAATAACATTCACATTCTTATTCCTGACAATCTCTAGTAGACAATATTTGTATTCAAACTCACAGTTTATGTTTTGTCGTATTGTACACGACAGTTGTATTAGTAAGTTGTATTTGAATTATGTACCATATATCTGGCGACCCAAGATGGGTGATGTATACCTAATTTTGGGGGCGGCACAGTTGGTATCAAAGCTTAGGGATATGATCCCTGGCTAAGATGTGAGACTAGAACTAGGAGGGGAGAGACGGGAAATTCCTTAGCTAGTATGACCTACCTAAGTTTATTTGGTATTTAATTGGTCGGTCAAAGTATATGGATAATATGTTATATGTTAATGAACCTTTGTTTTGTGGCAGTATCTGAAAATGACATCCAAGAATGTTGAAAATAGCAATGGAGCACAAGAGACCGTTGAGTCTCCATATATCAATAATCAGGATAATGTGCATCAGGAAGGCGACAATCCTCATGAAAATAACAACACTGACCAAATGATGAATGATGGACTATTCAGAGGCTTTATACAATTCATGCAACATCAGGCGAGAGCGGCTCCTGTCCAAAATGTAGGTGGAAATACTGAAAACTCTCGGACGGTTACTGCTAAACTGTTCAAGGAGTTGGGACCACCGGAGTTTATAGGAGAGCCAAAACCACTTAAGGCGGAAGCATGGATAAAGCAGATCACCAAGATATTTGATGTCTTGGGATGCTCCGAGGAGCAAAAGGTTCCCTTTGCCACCTTCATGTTGCGTGAAGAGGCAGATTACTGGTGGGAATCTGTAAAACCTACCCAGCCTGACGCACTCAAGATGACTTAGGAGAAGTTCCAAGAGCTATTCAACGACAAGTACTTTCCTGAGTGTATTCGTCACATGAAAGAAGTGGAGTTTATCAAATTGGAACAAAATAATATAACTGTATCACAATACGAGGCTAAATTTACGGAGTTATCCCAGTTTGCATCCCATATGGTCGATAATGAGGAGTGAATGACGCGAATATTTTTAAGAGGTTTAAACCCGGAGATACGTCAATATCTTATTTCTCATAAACTGTGTTTGTACTCAGATGTTGTAAATAGGACTCAGTTATTGGAGCGCGGTAACGAGTCAACTGAACTAAGAGAAAGCAGCCGGCGGCATGAAAATACCAGTGGTATCAGTCATCAAAACGACGACAACAAACATGGAGGGAATCAACATGCCAGAAATGGTAACCACTTCGGTGGTAATCATGGCCAAGACAGTAAAAAATGGACATTTCAAGAAGAGGAGATTCAACAATGATGCAAAGACGTCAACACCAGCACCCATTGTTAAGGAAGGAGAACGACCCACCTATCATATGCTTCAAATGTGGAGGAGAGGGACACATCAGTCCAAACTACGTGATGCCGCCCCAAAGCATGTTATAATTGTGGAAGAGAAGGTACCTAGCCCGATTTTGTCATTCACCGAAGACAAGTTCAGCTAGGATGGAGGCACCAAAGGCCGTCCAAGAAAAGTCAAAGCCAGTAGTGCAAGGGAGAGCGTTTGTATTGACCTCCTAGAAAGCAAGGAACCCGAATGAGGTCATCACGGGTAAGCTTATCATAAACTCTAGCGAAGTCTATACCTTTTGATACCGGTTCTACCCATTCTTTTATTTCTCCTATTGCGCTCAACGATTAAATTTGACTCCGGTGAAATTAGACTTTGACTTTGTGGAAAATACGTTGGGAGAAACCTTCATTACATCCACGGTTTATAAGTCTTGTTTGGTTCAAGTTGGTACCCACACATACCTATCGATCTTATTGCATTAAAAATACTTGCATTTGATGTAATTCAAGGGATTGATTGGTTAAATACTCATCATACAAAAATTGATTATTTTCGTAAGGGTTATTTCATATTCCTAATCGACCTATTATGCGAATTCAAGCAACCAAACCATTAAAATCAATTACTGTCATCTCAAGCCATAAAGCTATTCGTTTATTGAAAAATAGATGTCAAGCTTTCTTAGCTCATGTCACAGATCTAAACAAAAATACGTCAATTTTGAATAATATTTATTATTAATGAATTTCCTGACGTATTCCCTGAAGAATTTCCTGGC